>JANIJG010013867.1:117831-128445 GCA_024611175.1 Megaceryle torquata
TTTGTTGTGTTACTTTATTTGTTGTTTTTTGTGTGTTTTTTTTTTATGTGTTGTTTGGGGGTGTTTTGTTGTGGGGTGGGGGGGGGTGGGGGAGAAAGTAGGTCTGCTTTGTGGAATTTTAAAATTCTTCCTGAAATTTTACTTTATTTTGTTGTGGGGAGAAGAGAGGCCCTGGTCTCCTCCCAGCAAATGTTGGATCTTTCCAAGAGTCTGTGCTGCTAACACCACTTCTAGTCTAAAGTCATGGGTGTATGGCATTTGGTGGTTTTTAAAAGATGGAAAGAATATCCTAACAGCTAGGTGGGATTTGGAATATTTCTTAGCTGTGGACCTGGAAAGGTAGGGGTGGGTGGTAAGGAAGAAGGCTGAGTGTTTCAGTTGCTCAGAAGGTTTAACACTAGTAACTTCAACTCTTCTTTTGCTGATCTGCTGAAGATTGAGTAATCTCTCTCGCATGCAGATGTTGAACAAAAGAATATTATTGTAACATCCTTAATCTGTCTTTCCCTCTTGCCTTCCTTCCTTATGATCCACTCGACATTCTCCTGGGAGCGGAAAGTATAAAATGGAATTTGAGGAAAGGTGCATTTCTACTTTCCAAGAACTAATTCTCTGCAAAGAGATTACTGGTATTACTGGGAAAAGCTACTGCTCATTAGATGTCTAGCTGTAGATGCAGTTTAATGCCATAAATAAAGTATTGCGGATCACAGCATGCAAGAAGACAATTAATCAGGTATTTGTTCTAATATGACTGCATAGGGATTTAACAGGAGATCAGCTGTGTTTAGTAATTTCACTGATAGCTTTTTTCCTTCCTTAGCTGAAGGATTCTACCTTTTTCTGGAATATCATACTCTGCCCTAATTTACATTATGTCGACTATTTCCTTTGTATACCATAAAAGAGAGAAAACAAATGGGAAATAAAGAACTTGAAAAGTATGCAAATATAGGGGTAGTTTAGTTTCCACCTTTTAAAAAAAACTAAGACAGAAGAGAATTTTGAGACTACATACCTGAGCTCTTGAAGCAATCAGCATAATACTGTGCCTGTACTCAAACAGAACTCCCACTGAAGTCCAGAAGCAAGATGTTCAGGCCCTAGAAAAGGGGAGAAGTGCTTTAGTAAGCTACTGAGTAGTAATCTGTGTGTGCAGTTATTATAGATGCAGCTGCTGAGGTAGGCAACAGATGAGAAGGTCATATAGATGCAGTAAATTGCAAAGATGGTCCTTTGGAGCTGCAATTTGCTGTTCCAGGATGGTTCAGCGTGTATGTAATGCGCTTTGCAGGCGCTGGAGGCATCCCAGGTGTAAGATGCCAGTGAAATGGTGGGTGTCTGAGATGCCCCAGCCAGACTGCTGCTATCAGCCCTGCAATCAATCCTGGAAAAGCAGCCTTTCCTCACGACTCACATGTGAACGCTGAGGTCCATCTAGGTCTCACCTGTGTGCGAGCACGCACGTGGTGCTAGTGTGTACAGAGGAGAGTAATCCCTTTTAATGAGCGGCAAACTAGCTAGACAATTTGCATGGATAAGCGCAATCCATCATAATACATCACCAAAGATTAGCCTGCTTATGAGACTGACGTGTTTTGAAAGGAAAACACCAAAGTGGAATTTATTTTCAAACTCCTAAGTCGGTGGCTTTGATCAAGAAAACAAAGCATGATGTTGTTTTAAGACGACACTAATGACTGAAAAAGAAGTGATGTGTTTAAAAATCTTGATCTGCTGTAGGTAATGGTTGCAGGGCTTGCCACCAGCTTCCCATTAGTGTCTGGAAAACTCCCCTGCTGAACCCTGCTGCATAAAGCTAGCAGAAATTCTAATACTTATATCTCTGATTTAGCTGGAGTACATGTCTAGGAAAGATTTTTTTTTTTTCTTCTTCTTTTTTTTTTTTTTTTAAAGATCAACAAATATATTTCATATCACTTGCTGCAGAAAGCAAAACCTTAAGATCTGCAAGCATCAATGAACAGTAAAATATATGGCCAAATGATTGACAGGGTAAAAAAAAAGACAGGTATTCTGTGTAATAGGCTAAAACCAACCTCTGGAAAAAACATGAAAAATGGAAATTAAAACAACAGAAAAACAAAGAGCATTTCAAGTTTGTTTTAATTCAATTTTTATAGCTTTGCAAATGATGTTACCAGCCAAAAGTGAGCATCATATTTTATGGATTGAATAATACACTTCTGTATTTAAATACTTGTGTCTTTTATTCTGTATCAAAGTTAAATGAAAATGGAAACATAAAAGAGTTGACTGTGACAATAGCATTCAGGTGATTTGACTGTGATAACATTCAGGTCACGTCTCATACATATATTTGAAATGTTAACTGCACCAGTTTGCTTACAACTGGCAATTATATGAAGACTTCAGTATTTTTATTAACAATTAAAATGTAAGGATGGGCACCTGGTCCTCAAGGGAGAGACCCTTTTGGGATTTTATGGGATCATCAGGAAAAGAAATCTCATTTCCCCATTGCAATTATAGAATGAATATTTGCACATAGCTTTCATTTTCATCCGAGCTACTGTTAAACCTTGACTGCCTGGGACTCCATCTCATCAGGCTACTTGAAAAGAACCCATAAAATGAAAGTACTTGCCACAAATCTGAATGTTTCCTTCAGCCTACTTGTACCTGTTGCATTTCTACACACAATCATGGCTTTTTTTCTTCCCCATCTGACTGCTGTACCTCTATCTTGCCCGCTAAGACAGTCCACTAGAAAAAGTAAAATTGGATGGTGAGTTGCAAGGCTTAACTGAAGCAATTAATTGGTTTCTCTTCCATGTAAAGATTTCCACTGATTTCAAAAAAGTACCAGCTGATGTGACTTTTTTGAGCAATGTAAACAGTATATCAAGTGATCACCAAGTAAACCCAAAGCTTTTCTAGCTAATAAAGACAAAATAAATAAGGTTTATAAGATCCATTTGAATTATTGCAGGATCTTTCATAATTAAAATCACCATGAAGCTATGAGGTCTAAAGGCTGCACAGGTATTTTGAATAAGTAGCCAAAAATGTGTTGCCTTTCAGCCTTCTTGGAGCAGGAAGACAGTCTTGGAATATAGGACTTCCCTCACTTTGGCTTCTGCTCCTCTCAGTCACCTGAAGCTGAAAAATCACTCAGCTATTGAATGTTTGGTTTGAAGTCAGTTGTAATGTCTGTGCAATCATTCCCTTTGGATTGCCCCTGCTAACATTATTTGGCAGAGAAATTAATGTATATATGCGATGACATTGATCTTTCTGCAGATAACATCTATGTTTCATAGCAAATCCTTTTCAGGCTCTGTATCCAAACACTGGTCTAGGTCCAAGTATTGAAGAAGACTGGGAAGGGCAGTTATAGTTCATCACTGCTCTGATCCGCACTGAGTTCCTACCATAAATGTTTCACCCTGAGTTCAGTATGCTCTTTAGTTGTGTATTAGAAGAGTTGTCACTCAGTTCAAAGGCGTCAAAAATCAGGAGATAAATGGTCATCCAGTACACTGGCTACTTTCTTCATCTTTATCAGCTGGCCCAGTATTGTCTTTCTACAAGTATTACTTCTCTTACCGATGCGAGGCTTCACCTTGTGTGTGTAGTCACGTCAATTAAAATACAAAGGTTCAAGGATAGGGAAATTGCTCTGAAAGTGATGAAAAGAAACATTCTTTCAAGGGGTTTGTTTGCTTTCTTGTTTATTGACCTGGGTGTCTCATTTGTTGGCTTCCTCTAACCATCTGTATGAAACTTGTATGTCCCAGTGGGACTGAGAATGCGAACTATGTGAATTTTTATGACATAGGTGGCTCGTCGCCCAGGTGCTGACTGTTCTGGATGGCAGATGGAGCAGTAGGCCACAGAGGGGATTTGAGTACTCTTCAGAAAGGTTTGGTTAGCCTGGAGCTCAGTATAAAAGCAAACGGGAGAGAAGAATGCCCCAAAAGCAAAATCTTAACATCTGTCCCATATAAAATACCTTCTTTGTCCTCCTATCATACAATGTTCGCTTTCTGGTCTGCCTGTCCAGCTGCAAGGCTGGCAGGGCATTTACCATTTCATGAATATCTCTGTTGAAAAGCTCAAACCTAGTAAGAGCTCTAGGTTGCCAGCTAACTAGTACTTTACCTTTTAAATTAAGGGTTTTTTTACTGAAACTGGTGTAAGATACTAATTTAATTTTCACTAAGAAACAGGGATATTTTTATTGTTAGGAATGAAAATCTTAAGGACTGATGTTTAGGCCACACTAATTGCCTCTACTTCTGTTTTTGACATAGGCTTGGTGGTTTGTTTGCTTTGGAAGTTTCTAGTCTCTGAAAATATTTGCTCACAAGTTTATAGATATACAGGTAAATATACATACAGAAAACATCAAATGGGTGGGTTTCAGTCTGGTTTGGTTCACCTCTAGGGTGCTCACAAAAAGTAACTAAAATAACAAGTTCAAAGCATAGTTCTTCTAGGGTCTGGATCTCTATTTAAAAATATATTGATGTTTGCAAATCCAAAGGTTGGAGACCATTAAACTAATCTGTTTTCAATTGCCTAGAAAAAACCTCCATCTATGCCTGTTACCCAAATACTCAGTTCTTCTCTAGGGACACAGCGAATCATGAGCAGCAACCAGCCTTCTGCTCTGACTGCCTCTGACCTGGGGAGGGCTTTCCTAAAATAACAAAGTGCTTTGGGTCAGGCACTGGGAAACTGCAGAGCCAAGCTGAGTGGCTCCTAACCCAGAGGTCACCTGTCTAGGAAGATGTTAACATCAAAACATGACACCAGGGACAGGCACTCATTTGATGGCGACTGTGTGGTTGGTTTACTACTGGCTGCATTTTACACCCTGAACAGTGAGGACACCCAGTTAAACCATAGCTTTGGGTGTCACGCTTACTTGAAAGAAATGGATTTTTTTTAATGGTAGTGAAACAAAGGAAGTTGGTAAAACATGGTATTTTGACACAAAGAATTTGCTATGCATAACAATGAAGCGTGAAAAGATGTAGCTTTGGAGGAAGTAGCCTGAGCAAACAGCACGGAGCTACTGGACACAGCAAGGACGCCAGACTTGATTTTTCTGATAATGGGATTGGGAGAGAGTTAATATACTTGGAAATGAGAAAGGATGATGCTTTTTCTTTCTACCTTTGCTAAGGCGGGGTCAGTGGGAAGTATATCCAATTATGTCTGGCGTGCCTGGAACATTAGAAAAATTGTCAGTGGTAGTGTGGGAATAACAATCTGCTAACGATAATAAGATTACACTGCTTAGATCAGAAGCTACCCAAGAGTATGTAGTGTTCATGATGGTGAAGAAGTAATTGTTATGAAAAATTGAAGAATAAAAAAAATGTGGAATTTTCTTTATAGATTTTTTTTTTCCCCTTTTTTGGTTTGTTTGAACTCTCTCAGTGCTCTGCAGAAGGTATATCTGAAATATATAAAACTCTCATGTATTACTTTCTTGCCAACTTTTTTATAGTTAGTTCAACATGGGACAAGACCTCTAAATGACCCTTTGTGCCATGTCACAGATTGCACTTTGCATGTTTATATGAAATACCAGCATAAGAGGCAGCCTGGGAGCACTTTGGTGTTTTTCAAAGTGGAAATGTCTCTGTGGGGCAACTGTTTGTGATAACTGCAATTTTATTAAAACTTTTGAAGAGAGTGAGTAAACTGAGACTGCAGAACTTCATCAGTGACTGAATTTTTCCCAGTGGCTGTCTTTTTGGCTGAAAAAGGATTTTAAAAGAGAGCCAGGCCCTGGGTTTTCATAGCGTTAAAGCTCATTTTGTTGATGATGCTAGGCTGAAGTGAGTGTAAATTGTTGCCATGTTGCTTTAGTGCTTTGTACTCTTATAAGGGGTGTGATATAAAGCCAAGGTGGGTGCAGCCCATAGTCTTCTGAACATACTGAGGCAGCTTGAAGCAGCTGTATAACTTAACATGTCCAGCCATGGGTGTCAAAGACCTTTGGGAAAGGGCACAGTGAGCGTTTGTGCCTCAGACCTACAACTCCAAATAAAGTGAACTTAGTGTAGACGACTTCAGAAAGTTAAAGGAACTGCATTGGCCCCTCACAAGGAAGTGGAAGAAGCAGGACCATTGACTATTGCATTGTAGAAGTTGTGGTTAATCTGTGATTGGCCAGTACTAGAAAGGTCCCTCAAAATATTTGTCCCTTAAATGTCCAAATGGACTGCAGTAGCCTTGGAGCACAAAAGCAGAACCAGGGTTCTTGCCTTTACCCCTGCACCACACTGTGACTCAGAAGTCAACTCAACACTGTCACCTTTAGCCTTTAGGTGTATTTCAGTACCATTTCCCCTTTACAATGGAAAAAAAAAAAAGGCTAAGAGTAAAATCCAGTAAAAAGATGAGCTGAAGATAAGGGGTTTTTTTAATGGATTTATTTTGCAAATTAAAAAAAGCTGATTTAGATTGTGAAAAAGTTGTAAATTTTATAGTCCAACTGTACACAGAAGGCAAGGTCTTCTAGGACCTTCCCCTCCTACCAGCTGTACCAGAAGCATCTGTAGAAACACATCATTTAAACAAGTTATGTAAATAAACAGACTAATTAAAATCCAGAATATTGCATTTAAGAATTTTAAAGGATCGGGTTTCTCCTAGCGATTTATTTTCTAGTAGGTGTCTGTGAGAGAATAACACACAATCCCAGCAAACATGAAATCATGGCTGGAGGCTGTGGAATCAAGTGACTGGATAAATGTGTGGTGCAAAAGTAAGGAGTATCTGAAAGACTGACACTGAAATGGTGTCTTCTGGTCAGAGTCCTTAAAGGGGACAAAATAGGGTTCAGGTAAAACAAAACTCTCAAAAGAATAGATGTTTTGAGGGTGATCTTTCTCACTTTATGAATAAATCAAATTGAATTGAATTAATTTGATTAAGTAGAACTTTAAAGCGTAAGTTCCCTAGGTCTCAAAATCCCTGCCTTAACCTTGGTTCCACTTTCTAAATGTTATAGTCTTGCCTTTGACTCTGGGCATGTGAAAATTGATAAGATAAAAACCAGTTGTGTGAAGTCACTAGTACCTCTCCAAATTGTGGGATTACATTGAGAAGGAGGCTGCTTCTGAAAATATACATGAAGTTAGTTTGGGAGCCAACCTTCATTTTCTGGGGAATGAGGGACTTGGGGAGTGAGAAAAAAGATGTTCATAATTTAGTCCTGGGTTTCATTTCTTAGTTTTCCTACAGATGTACTAGTTCAACCTTGGCTGATCCTTCAGATAAGTTGACTTCTCCCTACTGCAAAGCTTTGCTCCTCTCTTCTCACTTAATGGCACAGTTTTTCTTGCATCATTAGGCCATGATGCACCACTTTCATAATAATAGCAACATAATTTTAAACAGAATTTGTAACCTATTCATAGATACCTTCAAATAACTCAATGCCTTTTGTATACCTTTGGTATGGTCTTTTTAGTTATTGCTTACAGCTGTACAAACCATTTTATTTGGATATATTTTTTAGTTTGTAATTTTAACAGAATTGTCTTCACAAATTGCTTCCTAGTTACTATTGCTGAGTGTCACCTTTAAAGACCTGAACAACTTCTTGGCCTTTAAATGACTGACATTAATAGGATAATTAATGGATTGGAAGTAGGGGAGATGTCTCTGGATAATATTTTAGATTTTACATAAGTTTGTTCATAGGAAGAAAGTAGAAATTTGTTTGGAGAAACACCAAATCACTCCTGATGGTCTTGTTATGTATTTTTCTTCCTGAACTGCATTTTGTGAAAAACCTGCAAGAAAAACCCTCTGCCTACAAAGCCAGAAAATTCAAGTAAGGTGATGGGTTTAGTCATTAGCTTCCAGCCTGATGGGAATAGGTGACTGAATGTCTACCCGGGGCTGGAAACATTTCCTCTTTGAGCAATTGAAGATATGTCTTTAACTAAATTAACAGTCAGCCTTGAAAGGGAAGTAGATGAAGCATGGATCAGCAAATTAATTCAAATTAAAAAGAGAAATGATATTGAATCTGCTTTAAACTCAGAGACAGTATTTGTTCTGTTCTTAAATGTAGACTTCAAATGCCTTCAAACTGCAGACTACATCATAATGTATTTTTTCATGGTCCGCTCCCATCTCACTGCCAAACTCCTACAATCCCTGTGGCAGTTATAGCTGTGGACTAATAGAAAAGTAGAAGTTGGAAAGTATTTAATGTTTTCTAGCTGCCTTTTTAATAGAATTTAGGAGCTGGGAATGGGAGCTCTCCAGAGAAAACAGTTTCAGAATTTTGTTGGAAAGACTGCGTAGGTAAACCTTCATAACTGAACAGGGGCATGTTGAGGGGTATCAATCAGTTTGACTGGTGTGCACAAAATGTGATGTTTTCATGAAAGAAGAGACCTGATGTTTTCTTTCTGCTACACCTTCTAGTGAAGACTTAATTTAACTTTTAGTTTGTTTGTGTATTGCTGTCCATTCTTGAACTCTTATAGCTTGGTGTATGAATAAGAACTAACCCAGATATGATGTATTATGAAAAAGAAACCTTATATTGGTCCTTATGCTTCAGAATTGCATGATTTTGGCATCTAAAGTTTGCTGTTAATTCTCATGGAAACAGCAGCAAAGTTACAGAGGGTGCATTTTGGCTTCTTGCTTAATATAACATGAACATTTACTGGCTTTTTAATAAATATTAAATTGCTTTTAGTTACTTAAGACTTTAAAATACTAAAATTGAGAATGTTTATATATATGCATATAAAATAAAACCTACTCACCGAACCCTGATTCTGATGGTGAAAACATCTGCCAAAGATTGCATTTTAAACTTCTGGAAGTCCCAGAGATTACAGGGGACTGTACAAATAATGGGGGTTTTAGTTTCAGTTTCCTGGTTATTCATGAGGATAGAGCTGGAGAAATTAACAAGTCTTGTTTCGGTCATATTATACATTTTCTGGGACCAACATA
Organism: Megaceryle torquata; assembly: GCA_024611175.1. Lineage (NCBI taxonomy): Eukaryota > Metazoa > Chordata > Aves > Coraciiformes > Cerylidae > Megaceryle > Megaceryle torquata. The sequence continues at coordinate 126,820 of JANIJG010013867.1, forward strand.
AAGGATGACTGGTTTTAGTTCAAAATACAGTTTACTGTTTTAAAGAAAGCTTCAAACCAAGGTAATTTCAACTTTTCTATAGTAGATACTGTATTTTGAATGCTGTTTTGAATTTTTGGAAAACAGCAATAGGGACCACACTGAAACATTAGACACGGGACGTAAAAATGTTTTAGTAATGGGCAAGATTGTGCATTTTGATTAGGAGGTAAAAAAACAAGTCAGAAACCTCACCTCACCAAATGTGTGTCATTCTTCTAAGCACTAGCACGACACAGTAATAAATAACACTACCAACAGATGCTGTTTAATCCTAGTGGGATGTTCAATGGGCAACCTGGGGCCTGTTTTTGTAGAACATCTGCACCAGATGAGTTTCCTCAGAGTTCCTGAAGTGACCGGTCATTTTGTAAATGATTCTCAGAGGCAAGGCTGGATTTCTCAGAACAGGAGAGGGAGCACTGGGATATTTGCTTGCCAAACAGAAAAAATAGCAGCCCTGAGAGGGGCCAGCGGTAGAGCTAGAAGTCACATCTCTTTAGTCCTACCCTCAAATCTTGTCTGCTTTACCTCTTATTTCTGTAGCTTGGGGCCACCTACTTTAAATGCCCCCATACAAAGGCGGGAGAATCAGGAGTCCATGAATACCTTAAATTTTGTAAACTGGGGTTTGTCACATGAAAGTTAATCGTGAATGAATTAAACCGTGTAGGATTCTAATTTATAACCGAACAATTCGAAAGTGCTTAGTGCAGTTACAAAGTAGCTGCCAAAATCTCATAAATGACCATGTTAGTCATATTTTTTTCCTTCTTCAGAAAGAATATTTCTTTCTTTTATTAATATAAAACCACAATGTCATTATGTCACCCATGCATCCACTGTGTAATTACTCCATTTTAAAGATAAATCCATTGTCTTGGGATGTATCCATCATGGATGTCACCTTTAGCACAGAAGGTGAGACACTAAATGGACACCTTTTACTAATATTAATTTCTATATAGTCATCAATTGCGAATAGACTATCCATTGTTCTCTTTGACAGAGACAGGCCAATGACAAAGATTAAATTATCCATCTTTATGGAAGCGAGGGATCTGCTTCGAAGAGTGCTCTTCAAGATCCTGCTTTTCTGGCCTGAGTATATTATATTAATCTACAATTTGTTAATTTTAAACACTGATCAATTATAGCAGAAGATTGCAGATTGCTCATTCTTCATTGAAACGAAAGGTCAGGAATTAGAGAAGCTTTGAGTTTCTCTCTGAGAGATTTTTAGTCAAAAAGAAAGGAAAGTGCCTGGTTTGGTCTCTTGCCTGCTGTGTTAATCTGACACTCAAGGGCTCTTTCTGGATCTTCTGCCAACCTTATCTCAGATTCTCATGCAATTTAAATGACAATTTATAGTGCTCATTTAAATTATGCAGGAGTGTTATTCTCAGAATATACTGAAGGGTACATCTTTGGAAACTTGCTAGCGCCAGAACCGGAGCTGTCAAGGCCCCAGTGCCTTCAGCAACTGATAGACACTTTTTTTTTTTTTTGTTGTTATTTCCGGAACCACCTACATTTCTTCTTTTTTTTTTTTTTTTTTTTTTTTTTTTTTTTTTTTTTTTTTTTTTT
>JANIJG010013868.1:0-17196 GCA_024611175.1 Megaceryle torquata
GGTGGGGGGTTGGGGGAAGCATTTCAGATCCAACAAAACTCAGGAAAAAGATGTGTGTGAAATAGCTGAAAAAATAAACCGATATGGAGGAGAAGATCATTTAGAAATAAATGATATTCTGACTTTTGCTGTCATTGGCTTCACTGAGGAAGTGATGCTTGCTTCAACATAACAGTCATTGTTTTCAGATCAAATTTTGATTTTAATGAAGGGGAATAAATGACTTTGAATTAGTTGTCATGCTAAAAAGAAGAAAGGACATTGAAAGTACTCAGTTGATTTGACAGGTCAGGCAAAATATTTGACAAATTAACAGCACATTTAACTCTAATGAGATATGATGAGTCAAATTTCTCTGTGTAATGCTATCAGCTGGAGTGGATTCAGCCCAGACTACTCGGCAGAGTAAGCTGATGAAAACTATGCAGGTTTGAGTTCTTTTAGAGCATAATAAGAGATAAAAGCCAGGTGCAGAAATAGTTGGTTTTTTTCTGAATTAAAAAGGAACCTGGTCAGTCTGGGAAATAATAACACATCTGGCTTTGAAATCAAATTGGAGCTGCAGCTGAGCTTGGTGAGAGCAAACAGTCCTTGATTCCTTTCAGTCTGTGGTGCTTGGGAGAGTAAGGAAGGAATTTGGGTGGTGCTGTAAAGAGCTTTGTTAACTTGAGCAAGTTTCCAAGTGTAACCATCGGGGACTTTGTGTGGAATTTTTTTACTTAATTGTTTTTCTACAGTAACTGTGAAGAAGTTGGCCACTTAACTTTGTTCTTACTATGTCTTTTTGCTAGGAAAAACTCCCAAACAATAAAGCATCCCTAGGAAACCGCTCAACAGTTTCTTGTACCACTTAAAATAGTGATTTGCTCAGTGTGTGTGATAACATCCCATGGCAATGCCCATCCTTTGTCCCAGCAGCCATCCTCTTGGGGAAACATTGCTTTATTGTCAAAGAAGCTTTTCTTCATTGAAGTGGACAGAAATGTCTTAAATGTTGTAGTTATCTCCTGTAAGGAGTCCAGAGTGCTTGGGTTTGTTACATCAAGGAAATCATTAGGGTTGTTGTTAAGAGAAATGTGCCCAGCCAAAGGCATGTGGGTCACTGGCTCCAGTACCACGTTCCCTTGGAGGAGGAGGGTCCTGAGTGCCCTGCTTCCTCTGGAGCAGGGAGAAGTCCACAGGAGAGTGATAGATGATGTGGGATACGTATGTGTTTTTTTTTTTTTGCTGGGTTTCATCAGAACTGTCTGGTACTCTTTGCATCAGTAGGAATTTCTTTCTTTTTATTTTCTGTGTCTCGGGAACTAAACGTAAGCAGCCTGTTCTTATTTTCTTAAAAGCATTTTGAGGCACTTCCCAGTAGTTTGATGTCATGAATAATTAGAGACACTTTGGTAATTTTCAGAAAGCAATAAAAGTATGAAATTTAGCCAAAACACTTGAATCTGATTAAGAAACAATTCACTGAAGGAAAAACTGTGACACTTTTTTTTTTAGTATTTGATTCCCTACGATACGAATTTAAATGTAAATTGTGCTTTGGAGAAGAATGATTCTGTCAAAGACTGAAAGCTGGTGTTGTGTGCTTAGTATTTTACAAATGGATTATCACAGACTTGGGTTTATAGTTATTGCCTGTGGGCAAAATTCCACCTTAGCAGTGAGTACAGACAGTAATACAGTTGTACATGTATTTTTCTGCTCTATGTATTGTTGATAAAATCGTGTGATTAAATAGGAAATTGTATTTTTTTTGGTGGTGGAGTAAACCCAGTATATTTAGGCTTGATTTTTAGATATAACACTTGTAGTACAAGTAGTTTGTAGCATAACTAGGCTAAAAAAATAAGTTACAGGTTGAATTGTTATTGGCAGAATTTAAGTGCATGAATCCTTTGGCTTTTACGTGTCTTTAGGAGGCTTGAGCTGTGCTTATTTTTTAATAAACAACTGGTTTTGCAGTTGTAGTTGTGCTGGATGTGCTTGCTTGTCTCTGTGGTGGTCACCTCCTGATCCAGGTCTACCTGCAGCAAATGCTGTGAGCTCAGATGGAAAATAGTGTCAGCCTGAGCTCAATTTCTTGGCTTTCTTTGGGTTGACTGAGGCTATGAAATTTAATTTTGAAAAAGGGGATAATAGCTACAACTTGAAGAATCACAGGGGTGTTAAAACTTGACCGTGCACAAAAATGAGTTTAAAAACTTCACCTTCTGTTTCTGGATTCATGTGCCCGGTTCTACTGGCACCTGGAATATCCTGACTGTGGGGATGTGTAGATATTTGTGTGTGGTTTTTTGGTGAAAACAAGCTTTATTTGTTTGCTTTCCTATCTGTTTTTTTAGCAGTGCTTTAAACCTACTTGGTACTTGCATGTTTCAACAACCCAATAGATATTTAACAAAGACATGTATGTACAGAGCTGAAGCAGTAGTTGGTTTACAACTGCTTCACAGTTTAGGATTTGCCTTATGCCATCCTGCCAATGGTCACTTGCCCTGTCTTCTTTTTACCGTGTATTTGTTATACCTTGTATTGACTTTTTTCCTCTTACTTTAGAAACTTTCTACCTTAGCATTTGACAACTTCTTTCTTCAGCCTTGTTGTTATGCTCTGTTAATATTTTTTGTACATCCAGAAAATAAATTCAGAGGTAGAGGTCACTTGTGTGAAACAGCCCTGTGTTGTGAAGTGTCAAAGGTAGATAAAATATATATCAGTTGCTGACAAGCCTTAGATTTTGTCACCGTGTTGCTGCTGGTTACATAGCACTTGGGTAGGAGAAACACTTGCTGCTTGATTTATGTTCACTGACAATGAAGTGTCCAGGATGATTAATTACAGCCCTAAATGATAGTGCCCTTAGTCATACCTCCCTGGCCTGAGTGATTGAAATTAATAAATATATTTGTATTGCTGTGGGATTTGCCATTAGCTGTTAAGATATTTGTGCACTTGACATGCTGTTAAGGGCTTTAGTTGAGGTGTGTTCATGTAATCAGTAACTTGCTACTTTTTAATACCAGTTTCTAGAGAGGGAAAGATTCTGGAACTGGTTAGCAGGTTATGGATGACAAAGTAAAAATATTTTCAGAGACATTATGATATTTCTTTGGCAATTTGAGCCCTTAAACGATCATTTTCTGCAAGCGTTTTAAGCATTTTTGCCTTTATATTTTGTCATTTAATTTTGAAAGTTGTTGGCTTTTGTAGTCTATAAATCAACTTGAGAAAATGTATTTTTCTCAGGCGTGTACTGGGACAAAGTTACAGCTCTGTCTTGTCCAGAGGAGGTCACAGCTACCGGAGCGCTCAGAAATATCTCCATTACTTGCATAACCCAGATCAGACACCTCTATCTACCCCTCATTTGGGTGACTTATTAGCTTCGCTTGTTTCAATGGATGTTTGTGAGCAGACACTGCATCAGGAAGGAATGGAATTGTATTTGGTAACAGCCCCGGGTAATTTGTGATGATACTTAGTGGCTGTTTATAGCTGAACCCCTCCTCCCCCAAATGTAAAACTCCCTCACTTGAAGTATTTGGTTTGATTTTTTTTTTTGGTAGGTCCTACAGGTTATTCTGTGTAGTTCTTGCCCACATCAGGTGAAGATGCAGGCTTCTGAAAACTTGCAGATTGCACTTAAAATTGCTATTACTTTGTCAATAAAGACTGGGTCTATCAGGGACTGGTCAGATGATAAAACTGTCATTCTCTCAATTGCTCCAGGGCTATGAAGGTTAAAACAGACTTTTTATTTTAGTAATGAAAAATATTGAAAAGCTGAACAGTGGAGATCTTGTCAAAGCATCAGTGCTCTGAAATGGGGCTGTTTGTGCCTCTCCAGAGGCACGTGCAGAAACACGTGTGCTAAATCTATCCATTAGTTATCTGAGAGTGAGTGAAGAGTAGAAGTGTAGTTTTGCTGCTTTATCAACACCAAGGTTTAGATGCCTTAGCTCTGCCTATGGGCTTGTTTGCTTCAGATTCTTTTAATATCTTTGCATAGCTAAGCCCTACATTGAACCTCCAACACGAGTGGCTATTTGTAACTGCAATTGAACAGGGGAAAAAACCCCAAACCACAAACTAAACAACTTAGAAGCTTGTAGTCCTCAAAGTTTTCAAGGTGAAACTGTAAATTCAAATTTTCAAAGATGGAAGTGCCGTTTTCTGTTTTCAGACTGGAATGACTGGCTTCTTACTCTCTGGACTTCACTCACCTGAAACCTGTTGCTCTTGTTCAGGCTGTCCTTAAATGCTTTCATTTAAAGGCAAGCCTGCCTTTTATAGTTTGTGTTTCAACCACAGTACTTTTTTGTGAAGTCTGTGGCTGGCTTTACTTCTGACTTGAACTCCTGTGTGCTTCAGAACCCCATGTGTGAAATGGAGATAATGCTGCTGCCTTACCTTGTCAGTTTAATTAATGTTGGGAAGCATTCAGATAGTGACAAACAGCAGAGAAAAGCCCAAAGGAAATGAAAAATTCTTTATTCAGAGCGGTGTTTGGACAGTAGGCAGGAGATAAGGCCTCAGACACACACTGAAAAATGAGGCAAACCCAAAATATGAAATACGTGCTCATTAAGTGAAGCGGATTCATCCCATGTGCTCGGGGAGGGAGAAGCACGTGGGAAAGTGCTGATGATGTAATTAAAGACATGTCAATAAAGAAGATGCTGAGATGGCAGTGGCAGTGTGATGTACGTCTCTGTAAGCTTTTGGGTGCCTTCAACTGATGGGTTTTGGGCTTTTATGCTGTAAACAGTAAGTGTATTAGAATTACTTATACACTTCTACTAAAAACATTGAGCACATCAATTATAAAAAACACTTCCCTGTAAATATCAGGATCTTTTAAAATTATTACTTTTGATAGGAAAATGTTACGGATTTACAGGGCTAGATAGGCTGTGAGGAAAGCAGAGAGAGTTTCTTCTGGGTTTAACCTTTAAAGAAAAAAGATATGTAGACAGGAGTGTTTAGGTTGGGGTTTTTGTTAAGTATGAGAAGGCTTCTCTGATGTGCCTGGATTGCTACATGCTTCAGGATGCTTTGCTGTGCATATGGTTTTGTGCTGGGGAAATGGTAGTGGTCTGGGGCTTCCAGAAGGATCTTGGCAGTCAGGAGGTGATGGGATGAGTGGCTATGGCATTCTAGTAATTCACTGCTTCCATTGGTTGCTATCTATGAGTATGAGTAGATAGCAACTTCATTTAGATTTTACTGTAAGAAATCTCATCTATTGGTTTGCTGAGGCTGAGAGGACGTTTGAATTGATGTTTAAGAAAATGAAACTGGTACATGCTTGACTTTTTTGTGTGGGTTTTTTAGTAATTACAAAAATTATCTTAAATATTTGCTCCTGCCCTGCCCTAGCACTCTCTTTTGGCCAGGTTTCACTAATGTTCAGGCTTGATGGGTATTTGAGCAACCTGCCCTAAGTAGAGATCTCCCTACTTGTGTAGGGAGGTTGGACCAGATGACCTCTGGAGGTCCCTTCCAGCCTAGAACTTTCTATGGTTCTATGTTCTCTGCACAGAAAGTGTGCAGTTACCTGTTCACCTATTCGGCTGTGTTACCCCAAACCAATGGTTACACTTCATGAGTGGGGGATTTCCAAGCCATAAACTGGAGCAGATTGGATCAGAAAGCTCCTGGCTTGTAGTCAAGGTAATAGCTATATTGATATATAGTTGAAAGGTGGACAAAATGTGAGTCTGAAATCTGCAGCCTTTCAAGAGACTACAGAATTGTTACAGAAGACTTTTGAATGGAAAGAGGGCTCAGACTCCTTAAGTCTCCAAAGGAGAGCTGCTGCTGTGGTGGTGCTTGGTGGCGTTCCTTTGGCAGCTCTTCAGCTCAGATGTGAAGGTACTTGGCCATGTGTCTTCCATTTCCACAAAACCTTTTCAAACGTCTTTCACTCCATCTTTCCCTAGAAAGGTCTTCGTAGGGGTGTGAGTTTCCATACTGAGACACATCGATGTCCTTCAGGTTACACCCTCCCCTGAAGAAGGTGATGATGTTTTTCTTTGAAATCAAAAATCCTGAAGTTGTGCTTTGACTTTCTGCTAGCTGGATGTCCAACCCCCTTTGAGCCCTGCCCTGCTCATCACACCAGGGTCATCCTCCCTTTACTGAGGAGTTCTTAAAACCTGTGGGATGAATTAAAATCTAACCCAGTACCAGGGTTATAGTTTATATATCATTATATCCAGCATGCAGGTTCCTGCTGGCTTGTTGATGCTCTCCAGCAGTGTTAGTTTTGAATTTTTTGTCCAAAATTATTTCAGTCATTTGATCTGCTGAGGTCTCTGAGGAGCTGCAGGCTAAGAGCAGCTTGCTTTGAGCATTTATGTAATGAGGAGTTGGGCCAGGCTGCCAGGGCTTGGAGCTGCTGTTCCTGATGTGTGATAATAATTAAAAACAGTGAAAAAAGGAGAAAGAAAAGGAGGAAAAAGAGCACTAAAAGAGGGGAGGAGGGACAGTCTGTCACCACAGTGACGGATCTCACCTTGTCCCCTTCCCAAAGAACAGGGCGAGTTCAACCTCTGCCTGTTAGTTAACGCTGGGACTAATGATGCACAGACTGGTCGTGTTCCTTCATTGGTCTGGTGAAGGCCCTGCTATAGATACACACAGGGCTCCTCCTTGCAGTGCTAAAATTGAGATTAATTGGAATTCCATTCATATCTTTCCCAAAATTTTTAATTTTCTCTGAATGACAAGCAATTATGGATTTTTTTTTTTTTCCCCTGGGGTTTATATCAGGAGATAAAATGTCTCTGAAATCCTTCCAGGTATGTAGTCGAGCTGTGTTTGTAATTGAGGGCTACAGTAATAAGTATAAAGTCTAATTGTGAGTAAAGAATGAAATGAAAGATTCTGTTAAACATCTAGAGCTCTTGTTGAATTATGCATGTTGAAATAGTACGTGGTACTTTCTCTCAAGGACTTTGAAAAGAAATAATATGGGATAATCTGTAAACTGTGGAAGAATGGAATGAATTTTTGTGGAGTGTTTGACATTTGTCTTACGATTCTCAGAAAAGACAAAATGCATTTGCTTGTCTCAATCACAGAATGGTAGGGGTTGGAAGGAACTGATTCCAAGATCGAGTCCAGCCAGAGCAGGGCCAAAACTAGGGCACTTGTATGTGCATAAAGAAACTTGATTAAAGTGTATTACTGCAAATTTCTCATCTTCTGAGCCTCTTAAGTCCTTTTCAGTTGCTTAAAACCAAATGGAAGCTTTTTCAGTGTAAAGACATCTCTTCATTATCACCTGTGAAGAACTGGGTTTGTCCCAGAAAGTCCATATGCTTTTTACGTACCTGTGAATCTTCTATTTCTTCAGAGTGGTCCTTTCTGGGAGGCTTTCTGGTACTTTTACCTGGCATAATCTTTTCTTCTGAGTGTAGAATGGTTTGACACCGTGTGTGGTACGGGGTAAAGCAATCGGACATCCCCTGTCATCTCTAGGACTTGGGGTGGAGGATCCTGTGGGTTTTTTTGATGGTAGCAAACACCTCTGAACTCCTACATCATTCTTGCCTCTTCTTTCTCATTTGCATCCAGGGATGTGAAAAGTGATAAATGTGAAGAGCAAAGCCCCATGCGATAGTCCCGGGGTATTGCTGTCACAGGAGGAGGAGGAGGACTCTGCTTAAAGAATAGATCTGAAATGTTAATCGGAAAGCCCATGTAAATAGATACCAGCTCAAAATGCACCATTGTAAAGTCACTGCCACAGATGGCAGGGAGAATAATTTAAATACTGTATAGATGCATATAACTCTACTCATTTACATAACTTCCCAAAGTTATACATTCCTACAGCGCTTCTAGTTTCACTGGCTTTCTGTATTGGTGAGAAGATAAAAATAAACTAATATATTAGCCTTTGGATTGACTTTGAGGAGAAAATTATGGCTTTTATTGAAATAAGAGTCATTTAGGGGGGGACTAACGAAGTAGTTAATTGTGGTTCCATTCTATGTGGGGTGGAAGGGCTTTGGCAAATGGTGAATGCTTTTGAGGTGTGTGTGGTTACACGTCCTATGTATGGTTGTAATGGAGAGAACTGGTTTCCTGGGTGACTCTAGTGGTTTCCTACAGCCTGTTCTTCTCTTAGTTGTCTAATGTTGACATCACTGCTCCTGGCAGCACACACACATTGAGAAATGAACCTGATGAGCTAACCCCTGAAGACAGAGAGGGTCCTGGATGCTCCAAGATGTTTGTGCTTGTTAATAATAATGTTAATAATACCAAGATGTATTCTGCTCAGAAATAGCCCCTGCAATGAGTAATTTTTATAGACTCATAGAATTTTATGGTTGGAAAGGACCTCTAGGATTATCAGGTCCCAACCTCCATCCCAGCATCTCCCTAACCACTCGCCCATAGCCTCAAGTGCTTCACCTACTCATTTTTAAACCCCTCCAGGGATGGTGACTCCAGCCCCTCCCTGGGCAGCCTGTTCCAGTGCCCAACCACTCTCACAGTGAAGAATTTCTTCCTAATACCCGCTCTAAACATCCCCTGATGCAGCTCCCTGTCTGTGATTGAGCTCAATGGGTCAATGTGAACTGAAGGTACAGTTTGTGGCTTAAATACTCCTTTTATTCCTCCTGGTTGCCTGCTTTTGCCCCACGGGGGTGAGGCTGCAACATTCTCTAGCACCCATCAGTCTGATGCTGAGACCTTTGTGACTGCATGAGGATGCTGGTGAAGACGTGAGAAGTGAAACCATGCAAGGCAGACTCCTGACTCGAGACCTGAATGCACCTCTGCCTTGTGAAGCATCTGGGAAAATCACTTAATTGCTTCTTGAGGAATTCATCTGTGAAGAGAGTAATAGCATAGAGGAGTCTTATGGGGATGTTGAGAGCTATAGCTAACTGGTGCCGGTGAGATGGCAGCACACCGAGGTTCTTGGCTGAGTAACTCACTCTAAATACAGGGTGTTAGGAAGCAAGATCTTTCAGTGAGTCTGAAAGCAGCAGGTACATTAACTGTGCACTTGATCACTGCGGAATGGCTCTGAACACGAGCTCCCTTGGCCCTTTGTGAGCCAGCCTGGCAGCAAGTGGGCTTCTCATTTTGGTGGCCCTTTCAAGAGGCTGTCATGAGAAGGTGTCTTGAAGTAAGGGTTTTACATCAGGACTGGCATGAGTCAACACCTGCTGCTTTGAACTCTGCTTGTATTCACTGGCTTGCTGTAGGTGTTAAAAAAATTGTCTGGGGAAAAAAAGAGAAGGAAACGAAGTGGTTGTGTGCTATGGAGAAGGTGCAGTTTGTGCAGCTCCCTGGAGATCAGAATAAATCGCTTTTCACGCCTATAGTGGAAAACATGTTGAAAGAGGGATGAGAGAAGGTGTTTTGCTTAATTTCTGCTCAATGGAATACTGCTGATTGCAAGCTAGGAAAGGAATTCAAAGTTCTCTTGCTTGTAATTCTTTTGGGCTTTCCATATCCTCCAGCAAAGCATCATCTGTTGCGCTGCATCTGCAGCAGTAGACTGGGTGGAGCGATGTTTTGTTCCCAGCTGAGTGTCAGTCTTTCTTTTTCTGAACTGGTCTGAGCATTTCAGGTGAAATCCAGCAGAGTGTGTACTTAGATCTTAATCTGCCATTTCAGAGTTAAAAGAAAAAAAGTACAGGATGCTGCTATTTTCTTTTTGTGCATTTAGGCTGTAAATCCTTGGAAATAGGTTGGTGTGTTGTTTTTTCCCCGTGCAATATGGATACATAGATACCTATTAAGTCTCTAACAATGGATCTGTGATTTCAATTGTGGTGTCTTGGTGCTGCTTCAATAGAGATGATAATGACACTACCTGTGGATATCCCCCTCCTATTACTACTTGGAAGGTGATTACAGAGGCTACACAGCCCCACATGCTTCAAGGCTCTGACTTGCACTGGGCCCGTCGCCCTGTAATTTTTGTGACATCAGGGAGACTTGATGAGCAATTAATTCCTGCACAAGTTGTGATAAAAGTAATGGGTAAAATTTCCCAAAGGTCTTCTAAAATATACAGTCACCTCACTAGGTATGTTCTCTGTCTTTCTGCTCCAGTGAGAAGCAGTGTTTGTACCGTGCAGAGGATTTCTGACTTGCATGGGAGTCCAGGTTGTAAGTTTGAGCTGGGAACTTGAAAGAAAAATGTGTCAGCTGCTGCCCAGCCTCTGTGCTTGGGAACTATTGCTGGCTTATCGCAGGAATTCTGACTGACTTCTGGTTTTAAAAGGGTAAGGGATGTATCTTCTGTAACTTCTGTTGTAAGATGGAGCATGCTACCAGGATGCTTTGAATTGCTGTGCGTGTAGAGTTTCTTGCTTGACTTGCTGTCCCTTTCTTGCTCAGCACCCCAATTCTGATTTTTACAGTTTGCTGCTGTTTCATAGAGACAAGAATCCCTTTTCTCCTTCTGTTGATACTGACCCTTTCATTGATTTTTGTTGAGATAGTTCTTTAAATCCCTTGTGAGTGAATATGTTTTCTCTTGGCATTTCACATACCTTCTAATTATAGATAAGTTAATGGAAAATCCTACCAAAAAAAAAAAATTAACTAGTTGTATCTCTTATAAGAGGGCTTATTTGAAAATAATTGAAAAGAAAGATTTGATAGCTATCATAAAGGAGCTTACTCTGACTTTTTAATTCTCCTTTGTACCTGAGGTGATGTCAGTGAAACAATTTCATTTTAGCGGATTTCCTACATGAGTTTGAGACACATGCCTAGAAAATTCATGGGTGTTGCATAAGTCTAAAGAACATAAAAACATTCCAGAACAACATAAGTTATTCTGTAGTTCCTTGGCTATAAACCAGTGTCCGCTGTGGGTTCTTGTTTGTGTGCATGGGTGTGCATTTTGATGGAGCTGCAAACCTGTGGTCAAGCTCTTCCAAGTCCAGAATGGAACCACAGATGCAGCTGAAACAGGTGAATACTCCATGTCTAGAAGAATGAGCAGTTACCTGGCATAAAAGTAATATCAACAATAATTTTGCATTATTTAGTCTTGAAGTAATATGCGGGGAGCTGAGCGTATTGCTGGCAACCAAATGTGATTATGAATTCCATTTGTCCATAGGCATAAAATATGGCTCGGTGCTGCTCGTGTTGCTTCAAATTAGCTGTGCTGCAGGATATGCGAGGCTCTTGCCTACTGAGACAACATTTGAGCCCTTTTAATTGTACTTCCCAGAAACAAATTTTCTCATTGTCATTCACCAATACTCACAGTTACCCTATGCAAATTCATGAATGGAGATGAATTCTCCTGGCTCGGTGTGATATCTGCTGTTAGATTAGCACCTGCTCTTTCTTCAGGGAAATCACGGAAATTGTATCTCTTGTGATTTGATATGAAATGCGTTTTCCTGAAAAATCTCCACATTAAGAGAAAAAGACCCCTGCTATAACTAGATGCCTCGTGAAATAGTTTCTAGAACTTCTTTTTTTCAACATGAAATTATTCTCAAGGAAGCTATCTGTAAATTAAACTACTCCATGGCAAAAAGGGCCCAAACATCTCCCAGAATGCCTGAGTGGAAGGTAGTGGAGGGGTAGGTCTGATGGGCCATTGGTGTCTGCAGAAGCATTTACAGAGAATTGAACCCAGTGCCAGAATGGGAATGGATCCTTCTAGGTAGAGATGGGTTGCTGCCTGCTATTTAAAGAGTTGGATGTGATCATTCTAAAAAAATTGCTTATTTTCCATGATTTTTAACTGTCCCATGGGTGTCTTTGCAAATAAGATGGAGATAAATGTGGCTGGAGTATCCCTTTTCGCTCCCTGTGAGATGCTGACTGATGTCACTTGTCACCTCTGTCACTGTGGTGCTGTCGCTACAACCGTGCAGTTTATGGTTACATTGTCAGGCGACCACTGATCATGCAATTGAAGCCCTGGACTTTGCTACTGGTGACATTTATATTTACTACTTTTTATATTTGCTTCTATTTACTCCTCAGTCACCGAGGGAAAATCTTTCATTTTCTCTCTGTCTTTCTTTTCCCTGGTGAAAAGCAGGGATTGTAACAGCCTGTTGCTCGGAAGCAATCTGTGAACATAAAATCATTCATGTTTCCGAAGTGGCTGGGTGTTGATGTGCTGTGGATGTGACTGATGTATAGAGAAGAACTTAAATTTTATCTGGCCTTAAAAGTTCTCCCACTATAAAGCACTGGGAGTTAAGGAGCAACCGAGTAGTTACGGTAGCAAGCGGCAGCATATGGGTAACAAATGACGCTGCTTCTCCTCTCTTGAATTAGTGCAACTTGCTCCAGCAAAATAATTATGTGCAAACTAAAGGGGATTTAACAAAGTCCAATAATATATCTTTAAAGTATGGTAGTTTATCTACACTTAAAGTTTGTCGCTTTGGTCCTGTGATCTCCCAGCATGTGCTTTAGTGTGGTCCTGGTCCGTGACTCGCTATTGCGGTGTGTATAACAAAACCAACCGTTGGATGCTACAGGCTGAATAATATATGTATTTGTGGGCACAAAATAAGATGATTATGTTTGAACTAGCAACTGTGCTCTGCTAATTTATTTCTGGAAGATATTTAGTTATAGAGATACAGCAACATTAAACTTTTCTATATATTCCCTTTCTAATCTCAAGTAGCAATAAGTATGGTAATTAGCTTTCACAGAAATTACGTATTCAAAGGAAGCTTAATTGCATAAAGTCAAGTGTATATATAAAGCTGATAATTTGCTTACACAAGGCCTAAGGCAGGGCAAATATTTGAATAATTGCATTTGGCCAGGAGCCTGTGATTTCATGAAGGAGGCACAGTTAGCGGCTCAGCCACGTGCGGCTCTTCCACCCGAGCGCCGGTGTTTGTGCGGAGAGGCTTAGACAGGGCGGTGGATAAACAATCAAGTGGAGTTATTCCCCGCTGGGGATTTGGAGTCATAGCTCATTAAATTCTTTGCGGTAGTACAAGTTACTCTTTTATCGTGTGAGGCACAGGTAGTGCTTTGTTCTGGGCTGATTCTTGTGGCGCGCACGCGGCTGATCTCAAAGTGCCTGATGGGAAATACCCAGTCAAAGCTCAAGGTGGGCTGATGGTGCTTTTGAAGTTAATGTGTAGCATCAGAGCTTGCTGAATTATTCTGCATTTATTTGTTTTGCTTTGTCTTGTGAATTATTGTCATTGAATGCGTTGATGTTTTCCCAGTAAGACTGATGCGTGTGGTTGGGTGAGACTTAATTTTGGGTTTTAAATGCAGTCATCATGTTCTGCCTTTTGTGATAAGCCACCAGACATCTGACTCCTTCCCTGGAGAGGTCTAACATCTTGGTATCTATGTTTTAATACAATTTTGTATTTCCTGGTATGAAATTTAACACTTCACAGCCCCAGCTCATATAGAATTATTGCAGGGACGCCATAGGCTGCGCTGTGGTTCTACTGGCTTTGCAGGTTGTTCATCATCATGGTGAGAGTGCCCATGATCTGCATCGTGGATCAGGACCTCATTGCTGCAAGTCGAACGTGAACACATCTACAACATGACCACACAGGGTGGCTGCAAGGTCTGGCTCTAAGATAGCCAGGCCATTTAGTTTTTTCTGTTACAAAGCTGACTTTTTTTTCTTCTTTTAACTCCTACAGCATCTGCAAAGGCCCTCTCAGTATCTGAAGTTCTATATGTGATCTGAGTCATTGCTTGAATGGGCTCGTAGGAAGCTCTTGCTGAAAGAAGGAATTGTCTGTCTGAGATGAAATAGGAGTTCTTGTGTGTATCCTATTGAACTGCAAACAAAAAGAGGAGGGTACTGGTAGTTTCGTGCAATTTCAAGTAGTGATAGAAAAGGGTTTATGCAGTAATTGTGGGAGCAAATTATCACATGAGATAATAGTGGGGCATTTAAAATGAAAGGAGAAAGGAATTATATTCATTCAAAAGAAAGAAATCTAACAATTTCAGGTCATTTATAACCTATTCAAAGCCTGATGGACTTCCTACACTTATTAGAGGTGTTTATGCTGAGGATCTCTTATGTACCCTAGGGATGAGTGTTCCTTGGTGGCTGAATTGCTATCTGGATGTGCTTCTCCCTCTTGACTGACTTCCGAGGTAGGTAAGCTAGCTGTCACTAGAGGGGTTTTATTTGGTGCTATAGCAATTTTACCTTTATCAGAAGTCCTAAAAATCTTCTGTTTAACAATTTAAGGTCAGATAGACTCAGTTTACATGATTAATGCTCAGTTTACACTCGGGTTCCAGGTCACAAGTCAACATCCTGACTTGTGTTATTTGGTAATTGCTCGCTTTCTAGCCTAGAAAAGTATCTAGATCCAGACCAGGAAAGTGATCTGAAAGTCATTCAGCTCAGGGAACACTTGGGTAAGACCAGAATTAGTTGGACCGTATGCAAACCCGTGATGTTTATGCTGTGGATATCAGTTTCCCTTCTCAGCTCTCATGGCATTGAGCGACACTTGCGCCTTTGCTTTATTCTATTAAATAATCCAGAATTTTTGTACCTCTCCACCATTTCTTCTATTTTAAAATAGCACCAAAGCTTCATTGGCCATATACTCAGCAATGGGATGGTTCAGATTCTCACACTCCTGTGGTGATTCCAAAAGTGCCTCCGTAGCCTGTTTCTGGTGAAATCTAAGGTGTCTTTGAGTCTTTATTAGCAGGTTGGTACGATGCCTCTTGATTCCCAAGTGCCAACCCCCTTCCCCCCCCAAAAAAACCATACTGGTAGAATTTAAAGAGTTTAGACATAGCTGCTATTGGCAGGTCTAGTGTTGATGGATCACTTTTTACTTCAGTTGTTTTATTTTGCACCAAAATAAACCCATCAAAACTTGCATCTAAAATAAATAAGCAGAATAGTCCAGCTTTCCTAAGGCATACTATGTCTAACAAAAGATTTAAACGTGTGGAGGGAGGTAGATATGCCTCTCTATATATATACATCTATCTATACAGAGAGATAGAAATGTGTTTGTTCTGACATTAGAATCCAGTTTCTGATTATTTTAGGGTGTTACTATTTCTGTCATTAAGTGATTAGTTAACTGACAGAAAATTGACTACTCTATCTTTTCATAATTTTAAATGCTTGGGTGAAGCTGATTCAAACCCTTTTGTTAAGGTTCTTTCTTCAGAGTTATTGAGGAAGGCTAAGCCACATACACTGCTTTGAACAAGCAGCTTTATTCTCAATTGTAGTTCTAGATGTAGATAGCAATAACAGTAACAGTCTGGATATAAAAAAATCCAGCATTATTTTTGTATCCTGGCTTTATTTTGTACCTAATATAATTTAGAGTGTATATCACCATTTCAGCTGCAGAAAACACATGCAAACTCCTTAACATTTGGTTTGGGTTTTTTTTTTGAGATCAATTGAAAGACTACAATGGAACAAATAATTGCATTTTGGGTCAAGAGAGTGGCAGAATGAAGCTGACTGTACTGCTCTAGGATAGCAACTTCAGCATCAATAATACATAACATGCAGCCATATGAATAAATCTCTTTTTTGGTATTCAATTCTGTGGCTCCTCATCCTTAGAAGATTAGTTTTGTAAACGCATTTTGCAGTGGTGTGGAAATTATTACCTTTGGAGAAGTACAGTACATTTACTGGAGAACTACTTGGAAGGATCAACAGTGTGCTGCTCAGTAATATCTGAAAAGCACTGATCCTGGATAAATGCACTGGGGCCTGTTATTGTGACTGCCCTGCAGTAGGGTAAAATGAATCCAAATTGCAAAGGAGTCCATTACTCTCATTGAGCTGGCTCAGGGATCCTGTTGAATTGGGCAATAACAGAACAAAGTACCTTATTTCTTGTTCTGGTTCATGCTCATCCGAACAACAAAGATGGAGGTGACTTTACACTTTAATACCCTTTATTGATATAAGCTACTAAAACATTTTCACTGTATTTTATTCAAGGATTCAAAGCACGTTTTTGAGATTTTTTTTGGTGAAAGGATCTCTTAATGAATCACTCATGAAGATATAATCAATCATTTTTGAAAAATCAGTATGTATAGTGGGCATACACTGTGGGGATAGAACTGTAATCTCTCCCAGGCAGAAATAAATCACCATCAGTCCTCTTAATAAAACTGTATTGTACTTGCTGATGTCCCCTAAGATAGGGGCCTCAATTTCTCTTGGTGCTTAATGTTGGTATTTTGTGGTAACCATGATGGTCTGATGGGAAATGATTCAAGGCTGTAGGTAAGAAATGGGAGAATGGCTTGTGTTGCTTGTTAAAATCATGGAGGTGGCTGTTCTTGGGTCAGCCCAAGGCTTGTTCTGCCCTGTGGGTTGGTTGTGGCAGTAACCAGCAGCTTTGGGAAGCAGGTGAAGGAATAATTTCCTCCTCCTATGCTCTTTGCCTCTAACAGTGTTCAACTTGAGGTCTTCCTAAGTTGGATGTGGATTCAATAGTCTGGTGATGCTTTTAGACAGCAAAGAAATGACCCTGCCCACACACGTTACCTCTACTGTGTGGCTGCAGTAGGTGCATGTTAACCACTGAAGTTTAAGTTGCTTAAAACTAGGGATGATGAGAAGTTTGGCAAACATTTGCCTTGATAGGATTTGTCATCATCAAAATGAGGGCATTGCTGTATATCGCCTTGGGTTAAATTCTTACCGGGGTGCTTGGCAGCTCATGTGGAAGGCTGGTGTTGAGAACCTGATCTCAGGCTCTTTGGTGTCCCAATGACTGGGATTTCCAGAACGGCCTGGGTGATCTTCTTAGAAACCCTCCTGTTATTTCTACATTCCGTGGCCCTGGGACAGCCCATCAGCTGGGATATCCAAGACTCCAGCTCTGTTTTCAGAAGTGGTTTGGGAATGTATTCTATAGAATCATAGAACTGTCTACTTTATTCTGAACTGGTTTAGAAACTGGGACTTCTATTTATTTTCTTTGAAATACTGTACTTCTCATCTCAATTCTGATTTATCAGCTACAGCAATAGCAGGTGAGAAATATATTTACTGGTTATGCTGTAGTGACCAATAGATTTTCTGGGGGTGTAAAAATAGTTGTAAGGACTTAAGGCTCTAGGTGATATCTAAGAGACTAACTCCGATGTAGTAGTTCACAGGTATCACAGGGTGTCAGGGGTTGGAAGGGACCTTGGAGATCTTCGAGTCCAACCCCCCTGCCAGAGCAG
>JANIJG010013869.1:0-16470 GCA_024611175.1 Megaceryle torquata
ACGCGGCCCACGGGGAACTGCAGCCCGGCCCGCGACGAGCGCGACTTGGCCTTGGCTCGCGCCTTCCCGCCCTGCTTCCCGCGGCCGGACATGGTTCCCAAGACTCTTCCGCAGACACCGCCCCAATTCACGTGAAATACACGGCGCTACGCCCACCGCCCAGCCTCTTTTATAGCTTCCCCGTATGCCCCGGCGGACTTTCTGATTGGCTGTGATTCGCTCTCTCTCGCTCCGACCAATAGTGCTGCGGATCCAAATCCACCCAATGAGGGAGCAGGACGCTGGCCCGCCCCGCCGCGCGGCCCCGCCCTCCAGCAGGCGGGATGGGGGGCGGAAGGGGGCGGGATGGGAGCTCCCGGCGCAGCGGCAGCGCGGGGCGGGGACAGCGCCCATCCCTGGGCCGGGGCCAAGTCCCTCTCCGTGGCCTCTGCGGGTGGTTCCCTTCGGCCGCCGCTAACGGCGAGGTGCGCTCCAGCAGGTCATCTTATAGGGAAACGTGTCTTCGCCTCCCTGAGGAGCCCAGAGGCGCACAGGTGCCTCCTAGGAACGAGGGCAACCTCTGCTAATGGCATCACTGTCGTTTAAGAAACCATCCTGTACTTTTACAAACTCAGAAATGATAGTACAGGATTACTTTTAAAAAAATTATTATTAATACTATTAGTATGATTTATTATATTCTTAATATTGTCATTAACATTGCTACAAAAGAGAGATTCCTCTCAGTAGGAACATGCAGATGACACCAAGCTGGGTGGAAGTGTCAATCAGCTTGAGGGTAGGAAAGCTCTACAGAAGGAGCTAGATAGGCTGGATTGCTGGGCCAAGGCCAATTCCATGAGTATCAATAAGGCCAAATGCAGGGTCCTGCACTTCGGTCACAACCCCCAGCAGCACTACAGGCTTGTGGAGGAGTGGCTGGAGAGCTGCCAGGCAGAGAAGGACCTGGGGGTGTTGATTCACAGCCAGCTGAACATGAGCCAGCAGTGTGCCCAGGTGACCAAGAAGGCCAACAGCATCCTGGCCTGTATCAGGAATAGTGCAGTCATCAGGAGCAAGGAGGTAATCATTCCTCTGTACTTGGCTTTGGTGAAACTGCACCTCAAATACTGTGTCCAGTTTTGTGTGTGTCTCTACAGGAAAGACATTGCTGGAGAGGGTACAGAGACGGGCTACCAAGCTAGTAAAGGATTTGGAGTATGTCTCTTATGAGGAAAGGCTAAGGGATCTGGGGCTGTTTAGTCTTGAGAAAAGAAGGCTGAGGGGAGACCTTATTGCTCTGTACAACTACCTGAAGGGAAGTCGTAGTGAGACAGGAGTTGTCTGTTCCCCCTAGTGACAAGTGATAGAACAAGAGGAAATAGCCTGAAGTTGAACCAGGGGAGGTTCAGGCTGGATATTAAGAAGAATTTATTTACTGAAGAGGTTGTCAGGCATTGGAAGAGCCTGCCCAGGCAGGTGGTGGAGTCACCATCTTTGGAAGTGTTTAAGAGCCAGGTAGATGTTGTGCTTAGGAACATGGTTTAGTGGTTTTGATAGGGCTAGGAATAAGGTTGGACTTGATGATCTTGAAGATCTCGTCCATTCAAAATTATTCTATGATTCCATGATTCTAACATTTGAAACTCAGTGCTACTGCTATGTGTAAAAACTAGGCAGGAATATTTAACACAGGAAGTTTTTCTCATTCTGGAAATAAATTATTCAAACTTTACTGTAATCAAATTAATATTGCACTATTTGCAAGGCTATTCTGCAGAGTGTTAGAAATTGGGCTGTCACACTTCTACTCAAACTAGGGAAGATCTCACTCCACCAATAAGCTGAAGTGGTTTCTTCAAGATTCAGGATGTTCTTCTGGCATGGTCTGACCCTGTGTTACAGGCAAAAGAGATTCCTGTTCATTTTTCCTCCTTTGCTTTAATCGCCCATGGTTCCTCTCTTTTCTGACATCTTTTTCTCATTCTTCCATACCTCTTGTGCTAGGACAGACATTACCCTTGGCTAAAGCAATGAAGACACCTGCACACCAGACTTGGCCACATCCTTCTGCTACAACAGTGTTGCACAGCAGGCTCTTCCTCCATTTTTCCCTCACAGCAAGGGATTCTGCTCTCTTATTTCTATAAATTCCGGTTCTGTGCTATTTTTTTTTTTCTTCATTCCTTAATACTTTTGCACTCTTGTGGTTCTTTCTAATACATCCTAGATGCTATGAGAGAGATATCATAAAATTATGGTGTAGTGAGTAGTGTGTGCGCCAGACTATGCTGCTTACCCTGGATACTAAGGGTCAGGGAAAAACAAAGCCATAACTCCCCCCATGATAACCTACCAAAAGAAACTATACAAAAAAAACAGAAACAAACACACGCACACACACAAATAATCCCCAAACCAGAATACAACATTCATCTAAACTCTGCCACTCAACTCTGGACTTCTGATCTAAACTGTTCAGAGTATGCCAGTCATGGCAGCAGGAGTACAAGCCAGGCAAAATAAAAAGTACTTACACACACACTGTACTGTCACAACTTGTTTATTTCTGGGTAACTAAGACCAGCTCCCTTTTTTGAAAGTTCATTAATATTTCGGGAGCATCTTTCCTTAGTGGTGTGATTCAAGGGATTATACCAAATTAATGTATCTCAGGAGACTTTTGCTATTTCCATCTTTATGCAGTCACTAGATCTTGAATGATGCACTGGACATGTCACATCACTTCTCTGTGGCTCACTCCCATCCTATCTCTTTTCCTCCCCCTGAACATTTTTTCTTAAGACTCAGAGTCCCAGATTAAAAACATGACCACAAAATGGAGGTGGTATTACAGAGAAGAATCCCAAACCTCTGTAAGACCACAGTACAAAAACAAGAACAATTTGTCCTGGGTTTATGTTATCATCTGTCCAGAGCTGAGAACATCTTCTCTACAACTACAGAAAAGATAATAAAAAGACATTACAGTATTGCATCTATGACCAGTACCATCATAAGGTAAATAGATAATTTTTTCTACAGGCTGTGTTGAAACACTGGCTTTGAATATGCCATACCTTTCTGATGTGTTTTCTTTTTCCCTTTTAAGGAAACAATTTTTATTTAAAAAAATAAACATTATGTGTATATATGTATCATACTGTTAAATAGATATTTAACACACTTTCTTATTCAATCTCTTCTTGACCAGTGTCAGGGTACTAAGACAGTAGATACACGAGGGAGCATTTTCCTGTTATCCTTTTCATAAAAGTATGAACACAAAATGTTATGTAATTAGATGGATGCCCGACCAAAGCAAGTTTCACTGCTCTGTTCTTTTTTTGAGGTTTCTGCTCAGAGTCATTACCAGAGACCAAAGATAACATGTGAATAAAGAAATAAGTTCATCTAGCTGATGCAAAATAAGTTCATCTAGCTGATGCAAAGTAAGTTCATCTAGATGATGCAAAGTAAGTTCATCTAGCTGATGCAAAGTAAGTTCAGGCTAGCAATGAAATTGCTTTACAACCATTTTTGTTGCTGGAAGATAAAAGGTTGTCAGCAGTGTTCAAAGCTAGATTTGATGTTTATGCCATAGCCCATCATTTGCATGGCAGATGAAGAAACAGATGTTTACCTCAGTGCATGGATTGAAGTCAGGGCATCCACAGATCCCATTGCTTTGATAAAAGTGACAGGAAGAGCTTATATCTTTGTGCTTTTTCCACTCAGGACTGTATTAAAGGCAAGGAAGAAAAAAAAAAAATCCCCCATATTAAATTAGCTGAAGACAAACCACCATTCTGATAAATCAGATCAGCCCCTCATGCAAACAGTTCCCACACACACAGTCCTAGCTAGCCACACAGCTCCCAACCTCACATATTTATCCAAAACCAAAACACAGGAGGCCTCTCACATTCTCTGAGAGCCACACAAGACAGGAGCAACCTGGCCTTGGACTTTTCCCAAAAAATAATAATAATTTTAAAAAAATTCTAATAATCTTGCAGCTCCTGGATTATTTGCATTTTCAAATCCAGGTCTTCAGTGTGGCCTCAAAGCCCATTCCAGTACACACTCTCACCTCATCTCCCCTCTCCTCACACACATTACAAAAGCATCGTCAAGATCATCAGTTTTAGGAAACTACCTCCCCTTTTCTACCACCAGTCCCTTCACCCTGGACAGGGTGAGGAAGAGGCCTTTCTGACATTATGCACAGTTCTTTCACATTAAACTTTTTTTTTTTTTTGAGCCCATCTAAACATTTAGCAAAATCAAATCCCTTTTACTCAGTCTGAAGAGGACAGGTACATGAATAGGCAAGCGTTTGCTCTCTCCCAAGAGAGGAAAAGGTGTCTCACCTATGCAAGCATGTGACAAAGGGAACATGAAAGAGAAAAAAATAAAATAAAAAATATATATATATAAAGTCATACTGAGTTGGAGGAGAATGAATCAAGTGACTCCTGCAGGTTACCAATCTTAATCACAGCGCTGCCTTTTTGTGTCCAGAATTTGTGAAAACAGAGTTTTCAAGTGTAAGTTTGGATAACTTGTCTTCTGGAAACAGATTTAGCTTTAAAAACATTGGGTATTCAGCAAAGTCCAAGGCTTACAGCCAACTAAAGGTTTTGTCTGAGATATGTATCTACTAGTCTGACACTGTAACAAATACTTTTTATTAAAAATCTAAAAACCCATGAGTCTGAATATATTCACCTAGAAATTGATGCATTGTTAGAGGACTTGCTCTTAAGATCACTAAGACACTCACCACAAGCTCTTCAACAGGGACAAGGTTTGTTTCTTGCATGTGGTAAGGGTTGTCACAATATTTGGCTCTGTAAACATAGTGAATGAAGCTAAAGGCATACTTCTGTCAAAATAAAGAATTCTTTAAGCTGGAAATGTGAAAATCCCTTTTAAAAAAATATATCTGCACCTTAAAAGCACTAACATCAAAGAATTTGAAATCAGGGATTTTCTACAAGTGAAATTATCTGACAAGCCCTTAGAATTAACATTTTTTACTTAAGGCAGCCTGTCCAAGATATATCCAGTGGGTATCTGAGGCTTGATATGAAGTAAACCTTTGAATACATAAAAGAAATAGCTTTGTAAATATTAATAATACTTCAGGACTTAAGTTTCTACTAGCTACCAACAAAGGCTGAAAGAGATGTTTAGGAAATTAAAAAGAATATAGCAGAACTTTAGTTAAAAAAAAAAAGTATTATTTATAATGTAGCTTTTTTTTTTTTTTTTTTTGTGAGGTTCAGAATTCCTCTGTGTTCCCCCCAGGCTAGCAAAAGACCTCTGCTCTTGCCATCTACATGTTAGTTTTTAAACAAATCACAAGAAAACCAGTAATTTGATACACTGAACATTTATTGTCTTTCACAGGACAAAATGAAGTTTCCCTGGCCGATGAAAAGCCATCAAGGTGACTGTAAAGGGGATTGGGCACAAAATTCCAGTGTACAGTATATGCAATGAATTACTTCCCTGACTACCCTGGAAGAAAGATGATTGAGCAATCTCACTGCAACTAAAAAACAGGGTTATAAAATATTTACATAAAAGAACAGTACAGGGGAAAAAAAAAAAGGGACAACCATATGTATATGAAATGCTGCTAACATTTTTCTGTATCCTTAAAAACCTGTTCCACTACCCTGACCATTCAGAATGTGCAAGGATTCAGGTAGAGCATGGTCACCCCAGCTCCCACACCCCCTTCCCCACAGTACCATTATGTCCCTCCAAGGAAGCAGAGTACTTCAGGGAAGCAACATCACATTCTTTATTGTTATTTCCTTCCACCAAGGAGACTTGCTATCTCTGAAAATAAGTTCCCAGTCCCATCTCATCTGCAGAAGTCTCTATTTAGAACATACTGGCAAGTCAGCCTGAGGGTAGGGAAGTATTCCCCGTCACACGAGCCCTTTCGGTGTTTGCAGGAGGACCTTTCCTTCCCCCTCTGCAGCAGTCTCGTCTGCATTGAGGGGCAGGAATGCTGGATAGGACTATAGCAGGTCACAGTAGACCTTCCATTTCCTTCATGAAGGCTTCATACACATCATCCTTTGTCTGTACAGAGATAGGGGCAGATGATCCAGCCTTAGGGGCAGCTTTGGTTAATGGGAGAGCAGGCTCATCATCCTGCTTTCTCTGGGAGGCAGCTGAAGCCCCTTTATTCTCCCGGCGCACGCGCAAGGCAGTGGGCACAAAGCGAGTGATCTCTGCCTTGGGGTTAGTGATCTGCGGCTTGGCACTGATAGTGGCCGTAGCTTTCTTCTCAATGGTGGCTGCACTGGTGTCATCTGCCTTGGGGCGCTGAATCAAGCTGGGTGGTGCACTCAGTACCCCAGGATTTGGAATGGGAGCTGGTGGGAAGAGCCCAGGTGGTGCAGGTCCTAATGGAGGCACCAGAGGCGGCCGTAACATGCCTGGGCGAGGAGGAGGGATACCTGTAAGAAAAGCAAGCACAAGCTGACTCCACACTTCTTGGGAGCCTTAAGTGCACAAGCTCAGAAAGTAAAAATCAAAACCAAGCCAACAATCAACCAACCAACAACCCATCAAGATGCAATAGCACTGTCTTAAAAGGAAAATATGTTTTCAACCCCACATCAAATGAAAATGCTGCTGATCCTCAGACTTTGAAAGCTTCAGGAGCCTGTGCATTGCTCCCTCTCAAATTTTAAAATTATAATCTCAAAATAAAGATTTCTTGATGATCTGTCTCACTGGACATCATCAGAAATGTATGACCATATAGAAAAAAAATGCCCCTATGTCAACTTCATTAAGTGTTGCACCACTGTAGCACCCTGGGGTTATTCAGAAACAGTACAGCAACATTTAAACTCTGAAATTGCCTTTTTGAAGACAGATTTCTTGCTACCAAACTACACACAGCAGTATGGAATTACTTGCATAGAAAAAGATACAGCACAATGCAGCCACAGACAAAAACAAAAAGCAAACCTGTAACAGCTTATACTGCCTGGGTTGTTCATCACAGCAAAAACTGGGAAAATGAAGCAGGGAAAGACTTGGCACTGAAGCAAACGGAATACCTGGTGGAGCAGGAGGGGGCAGGCGAGGAGGTGGCCCACGTGGAGGAGGACCTGGAGGCAGACCTGGTGGGGGGCCCGGAGGAGGGCCAGGTGGTCGTCCAGGTGGAGGGCCAGGTGGCAGAAGTCGAGGTAGAGGCCCACGCAGTCCTGGTAAGCCAGGAGGTCTCAGGAATGGAGGAGCTCCTGAAAGTTGTGCACACAAAGAGAAATTTAGTTCATGGTTAAGAAAGCCCAAAACTATCCCAACAGCTAATACTGAACCTGAAATAATACAGAAACTTGAAAGCTTTTCTAACACTGGCCAGCTGCCAGATTAAAAAGATCTTATAAAAAAGAAAAAAAAAAATTCTCCAAAAAAGGCAGCAGTTTTTAGACTTAAAATAAAGTCTCTTTGTGATAGTAAAACATCATTCTCTCACTTGTAAAAAGGGCTCTTCTCCATGCAATGAAATTATCTCAGAGAATAGCTACTGAGCTGAGGTGGCTTGAACTTGAACAGCTAAAAGTGAAAAGAATTTTTGACTGTGGCATTTGATTGAGCCTTCTGGCCTGAGAAGCAGCAAGTAGCTTTGCTCTATTGAAAGTAACTGTTTTGAACTTTGATGTTCCCCCTCTAGGGGAGATCAGAAATAAAACTTTGGGGAAGCTATTGGGAAGAAATTTGCTCTTCCCTGACTCCCCTTGGAGGGGAAGAAGAAAGAAAAAAACAACCAAACAAACAAAAAAAACCAACAAACCACATTTGATAGGGGTACATTAACAATAATAGAATAAAACCATAGCATACACTGCAGCTCTATATGCTTTTTTTTGATTACAAACCAGCTTGTTACTGTTATCCAGTTCAGCTGTCTAGTAACCTAACTTACAGAAAATAAACTGCTGTCTGCCTTGAAATGAAAAAAAAAAACAAACAAAAACTACAAAAAACACAAATACACACACCTCAAGTGCTTGCCCTTAAAAAAAAATACACTATAGAAAAAAAATTTTATTGATTGGCCCCATTACCAAGTCTCCAAACAGTCTAATATTAACATAAATTCAAATCTAATACTTATTTCATCTGAGGAGTTTTCTTCCCCAAGAAGACCTGAAATACATCCTGGTGGTAGAACAGGAGAAGCCTTCACACCACAACTTGTTAAGAAAACAAACAAACAAACAAACACAACACACACATCACAAACAAACAAACAAACAACCCACCCCAAACCGAATCCCAAACACACACACACACAGAAAACCCAAACAAAAAACAAACAAACCTGTCAAAGCCTCTAACTAGGTAGTGGCTCCCAAACCTGTTCAGCATATCTTGCTCCAGGTAGGGCATATGGGTAACACCACAAGAAAAAAAAAACAAAAAACAAAAAACCCCAACCAACCATATCTAACAAAACTACACCAGAGAGGCACATGGCACCAGGCCTTGTTCTTTGTACCCACAACAATGGCTCCACTGCTCCCTGCCAGTGTTAGTGCCACAAAGCCAATCAGGCTGACTACAGCTACAGGAGCTTGATGCCTCAAAAGCACAGTACAGCAACAATAGACTGACCACAGAAGAGATCACACAGGTCTCAGAAAGTACCACACTGGGCTCCTGTACTTCATCTGCAAGATATTCTGCAGCTTCAAAACTCCCAGACTGGTACACTGTCCATAGTATCAAAAGCCTGCATCTTTCAAACCAGAGTAAATCAAGTATTCACCTGGTGGAGGGCCAGGAGGAAGGCCAGTGGGTGGGCCTGGGGGTCTAAGGGGAGGGGCTGGAGGCGGTCCTAGGGGAGGTGGCCCAGGCATAGGAGGTGCCTGTATCTGACTTGGAGGAACAGGCTGTGGAGGTGGTTGCTGCTGTTGTGTCTGGGAAGTTGCAGTAGATGACCCAGTCTCCGCAAGAGCTTCCTCACTGAGTTGCTGTTGCTGCTGTTGTTGCTGTGATGTCTCTTCAGATTCTGAGTCTTCTTCCTCCTCCTCCTCCTCTTCTGAATATTCCTCCACTTCTCTCCCTTCTTCTGGAATTTCCTGACCTGGATATGGAGACATACTTATGAAATCAGTCCACAGCTAGTACCATTGTGAACATGAGAGAAAACCTGAGCATTCAAATGAAAAAAAGACAGACAAACCTTCAAAAGAAAGACTGACATCTTATTTTTAAGCAGAAAATTAAAATAAACCCAATTTTTAAAGTAAAATTCACATTTCTAGACAGAGCTTTGCAACCAAAAGTTGTATGTTTCTGTGGGAGCTGAAACTTCTATTACCAACCCAAACTGTAGCTCTATGGTTTGTGGGAAGAGGGATGGGGGGGATGACACACAATGACAAGGACAGAACCTCAGAATATGCATAATCCCCCAAGAAACACTAGTGCCTTTGAAAGATATTGTCTTTCTAAAAGAAAGCAAAAATCTTCACTCTATTGGTTAACTTATTTCTGCAAATGTCTGTTTTTAAGTAGTACAAATCCTTACAGATTACAGGCATAGACAATTTCACACTTTCTTTTTCACTAAGAGGTTCCCATTTCTTTTGAGCAATTGTTTAAAACTTAGGCAAGATAAAACTTAGAAAAAAAATAAATATCCTAGTACATCAAAAAAAAAAAACCAAACCCCACAACCCTAAATTGCTACTAAACTCCAACTCTGCTATGCAGAAGACACACACTACTAGACAAATAATAATAAAAAATATGCCAAAACCAAATACCTAATGACCTCTTACACTCTTAGTAGATTTTAAATTATGCCAGTAAAATACTTACTCTATAAAATACAAACTGTGAAAACAAAGTAAGCTTGCCAGAGCAACATTAAGTGGAAGCCTAATGGCATATCTCCACTTAAGATATCCATCGTACTCACCTGCCATTCGTAACATCATGGCCTGTAGTGGAGTCAGTTCTTTCATGTTCTTTTTCTTTTTCCGTGACTTCCCAGGCATGTCTGCAAACCGTACACTATGGCCTGGGGAAAGCAAGCCACGGACAAGGGTGGTGGAAGGAAAATGGTAAAAATCAGATAGATTTAAGCCTTCTACCTGGTATGAGTAATGTATCATACTAACATAATGATGCCCCTTACATAAGGGTTAACATCAGTGTTACTTATTATTTGAAGTTTTGCTAACCTAGCATTCCCTATCAATTGGTCTCCCCCAAGCAATCAAGAAAAAGAAAAAAGTATTATCCAAAATCATCAGCAGTATGAAATGTACTTGTCTTAGTTGTTCAAGTCACTGAAAAGTGAGTATATTTTACACTGTGGTTTAATTTTTCTAAGGTACCCTGCCAATTGAATGATCTATGTGAAAAATGACTTGCAACCTTACTAAGCTAACTCAATTTTAAGAAAACAGGTCCATCTGAAGAATGTGTTTCACTTCTAGTTTCCCTCTGAGCCATTTACTACTAAAAAAAAAGAAATAAAAATCTTAGGCTGGAAATGAGGTAAATTAGCTAGCTAAACATTATTTTCCCTCCCAGTCAGGAAAACAAACTCAAACTCTGTTTAAGGACTATTTCTCTTTTGTGGAAGAAAGAAAAAAAAAAAAAATCCTCCTCCAATCTATAACTTCCCAACATACCTGATTTCTTTTCTTCACCACCCTCCCTCTCCTTGTCATTATCACGATGCATGAAGTCCTCGCCTTCACTGTCTGCATCTGACCTATCACTGTCACTATCATCACTGCTGTCATCATGCTTGTCTTGATCCATATCCTCAGGATAACCTTCATCTTCACTGGTACTGGACATATCGTCATCATGCCCTCGCTGTCCTGCGGGAAGCAAAGTATTAGAAAATGCATAAATTCCAAACATACTGGTGTGAAAGACAGAATATTTTGTGTGTCTACAGTTAGACAAATCCCACTGGCAACAGCATGGATATATTGTCAGCCCTTTATTGTAGCACATATTTTTAAAATACTATTTTGAAGAGTCTATTTTAACATTTCCTATTAACCAGCTGGTTAATTTGCACAGCAAACAAGTGAAGGCAACTCCTACTGACAATTCATTAGTTCATCTCTATACAGCAATCACTCACCATTGAAATACTTCAATGCTTTCTGGTGTGCAAATAAAGCTGACCTGCCCATTCACAACAGTTTCTAAGGAAGACACCATAACTGTGTTAAAAAGGAGGACAGAGGTTCTCCTACCGAATTCATACCCAGGCTTGGTTTGGATTTTTGAGGGTTTGGTTGGGGTCTTGGTAGGGTTAGGGTTTTTTTTTCGGTGGGTTGTTTGTTGGTTTAGTTTTGGGGGGTTTTTTGTGCGTGTTTTTTGTTTGTTTCCTTTTTTGTTGTTGTTCTTGTTTGGGGGGGTGTTGGCTTTTGTTTGGTTGGCTTTTTTTCTTTTTTTTTGTTAGGGTGTGGGTTTTTTTAAAAAGGGAAGACTTCTCAAGAGAATACTGGTTTTTTTCCATGGTTGGTGGGTTTTTGTTTGCTTTGTTTGGGTTTTTTGTTTGTTTGGGTTTTTTTTTTGTTTTGGTTTGGGTTTTTTTTGTTTGTTTTTTAAGTGATAATGCATACAGTGTTTCAGCCTTGTTAAGGCTACACTGGAAAAATACACCATCTGTGTAATGTAATGAAAATGCAAGTATCTGGAAGAATAAAAAAAGCTGATAACAAAACTGCAGTATATATGAAATATACTAGAATTACTTCAGAGGTAAAAATCACTTAAGAAGAGTCCTCCAAGTAGTATTAACATCCACACTGCCAGAGAACACCTTGTCCAGGGCACACTATGTTCACAATAGTGCTATCCACAGTAAAAGAGAGAGGTCAAAGAACACCCCAGACAGTAATAGAAAAGGCCTTACCTGGTTCAGAACTGTAAGAAACCTCCTCTTCTCGCCTTCGAGGAGCCATCTCCAAGGTGAAACCCACTTTACGGCCATACATCTGTAAGACCTGAGGCGGAGGTGGCCCCGGAGGTGGTCCAGGGGGCTTCCTGCCTGGAGGTAAACGTGGAACACCAAGCCCAGGAGGAGGAAGTACAGAAATGGACCGAACCGGTGGTCTGGAAATAAACACAAGAACACAAATGAACAAAACCAAACATGAGCTTCACTGAATTCTTTAGTCTTCTCTCATCATTGCTTGCACGGAAGCCTTCTAAAAAAAACCATGAACATTCACAAAGTATAGATTTTTCCCAAGGAATTTACAACCTCATACAAAGATGTGATCACTGAAGATCAGTCAAAAGCAAGATTCTCAGAAGGCAATGGAGGCAATGATTGGGGAAAAGTTGCGGGGGGGGGAAGCTAGTATTGAGTCCTATCACAGACACATAATGAAGTAAACACCAAGTTGGTGAAAACAGAAGACTACTCAGAAAGAAGCAGAAAGAACCATTACTAGAATGAGAAACC
Organism: Megaceryle torquata; assembly: GCA_024611175.1. NCBI lineage: Eukaryota > Metazoa > Chordata > Aves > Coraciiformes > Cerylidae > Megaceryle > Megaceryle torquata. The sequence continues at coordinate 12,470 of JANIJG010013869.1, forward strand.
TGATAAAAAAGTAAACTAGGTGCTTAAACTGAATACACAAGCAAGACAAAAAAAATACATACATGGCAGTACGTAGGCTACTTGTGTTCAAAGTTGTAGTGCTTTAAGTTTTACTGATAAGCAGAAAGACAAATGCTGAGACATAGTACATTACTTATAAACCAGTTTAAATAGTAGTAGGAAAAGATTAACAGGGGCTTTGGTTTAAAAAAAAAAAAAAGTTCAATTCATTTGCACAGAACTCCTGATTTCTCCTACTCTATTCTACCCCTCCTTCTACCCCTTAGCTCCTCCCCAGTAATAAAGTAGTGCTCTTTTTTAACTTTCTCTCCAAGTTTTTTGTGTTTGTTTGGTTTTTGGTGTGTTTGGTTTGGTTTTAATTTCTTTCGGTTTGGGGGTTTTTTTTGTTGTTTCTCTCTCCCTTACCCATAGGCTGATGTCTTCTTCAGGATAGAAGGTGGTTGCGCCCCTGGAAGGGGAATGTCCTGTATGAGTATATTGGAGGGAGCATGTGGCATATCTGGCAAGGGGATACTTTCCACTTCAACATGCTGAGCATTCTAGGGAAAGAGGAAGAGAGAGAGAAAGAATGGGTTACTTCCACAAAAGCTACTGCACAACCTCATTACTTTTCAGAGTACAGAGCATACGGCATCTGCCAGCACTGGCCAAAGGTGTCTGTTTTGAGGGCACATTATCTTGCAGTAGTCCATGAAAGATATTTGGGAAAAAAAAAGTAAACAGTAAAAGCTTTCAACACAAAGCAAAGCACATGCAGTGCAACCATGGAAGGAATTAATATTTCAGTCAAAACCCAGTCAGGTTTCTATCTCCCTTTAGACCTTCAGTCCCCAAAGTGAAAAGTCTACAAACAATAATGTCTCCATTTTTTAAGTCTCCAGAAGGCACAAATCACAGGCTGTTGCATATTCCAAATAAAATAAAAATCTTACAGATACTTGCACTTGGGCAACATTATGTTCTTCAATATGGTAGGAAAAAATGTCAAAGAAAGCTTTTTAAGGGAATGCCAGAGGTTTCTCATTATTTCCAGCAACAGATTCTGCAGAAATTCACAGAAGTATGAACCATGCATTCACAGGCTTACTCTCTTTTTAATATAAACCCCAAATTCTGACATTGTTATTTTGCAACATAAATTTCCCTTTCCCATGTAATTTCACGTTGAATGAAATCAGCACATCTCAGGCAAATACAGACTTGATAATCCCCACACTGTCCTCATGGAAATGCTATAACTGGAGGTACTATGCATATTAACAGAAGTACTTAATATGGGCTACATAACGCATAACTGGATGTTCCCTTCCTTTGTAATGGTCACATCTAACAAGCAGACAAAGAGTATACACTGCCAGAGTTACAAGCCTGAAATACAACAACCATTACCTTGACAGCATCAAAATACTGGCTGAGTTGTGACCTCTTCTGCTCATATTCCACTTCCAACTTGCGCAGCTCTTTATAGATGTCAGGATTCTCCTTCTCGTAGAGCCGCAAGATGCGCTCAAAAGTCTCCCGGAGTTTTTTGCGTTTATCCTTTAGCACTTTTTCATTAAGCTGTGGCTGCTGTACTGGGTTAAACTCTAATCAAAAAGAGCAAAAAAACAATGCCAAAATTCTTATCTACTTCACAACTGTGGAGAAGGAAACAACTTCAAAGCAAACTTCTTCCAAACTCGACATTCAGGAAGTCTTCAGCCTTAAAATAATCCCCTCCTTCAACATTAAGTCACTACCATGCACACTACTCAATCTTTATGTCAGTCATCTTCTTAGGGGGAAAAAAAAAAAAGTCATCTTTGATAGCACCACATCAAACCATACTACTAACAAGGAAGAAAAAAAAAAGTTACTCTATTTTAATCTTCCAGTCATTCCTTAAAACTGTTAGGTGTCTACATAAACCACTGCCTAAATCCAACACCTGGTACCTCTCACTCACCCATCTCATCCAATTTTTCCATGTCCCGGATAATCTGCTTTGGATCTTTCATTTTCAGTACAGCTGCTCGGACCATCATTCGCTGCTTTTTGTTCTAAGATCAGAGATGAAGTAGATCAGAAAGTGTTATAAAAGAGAGATAACATTTATACCAAGTACCCTCCCAAATACCAATATTCCTAGTCTGCAGAAAAAAAATGCACCTCAAAATGCCCCACAAATATTAACCATAGCACACATCATCAGCAAAGGTAATTAAAACTTCTGGGAATTTTAATTCCACTATCTTGCTATTTACAAGTGTTTCTATAATTCATTCACTCTAGTTAAGACATATTCAATCAACAAGATAAACCAACTGATAAAAAGTATACAATAAAAACATGCTAAAACGTGTGTTAGTTTGGGTGGGTGGTAGTTTGAGTTGGTTTTGGGGTTTTTTTTTTTTAATTACCAAGCACTTAAAATAGTTTTTCAAAAATCTGTTATCATCACAAGTTAAAAAAAAGTAAATTATGAGATATGGTTGCTCAAAGCAAAATACCTGTCTATGCTTTCTTAAACCACTTATTTGGACATTATTTTCCAAAGTGAATCTCAGGATACCAACCAAAGCATCTGTTGTCTATTCATTGGCCACAGCCCATCACAATCATAAATATGACCCACAGTACAGGTAATGCCAAGCAAACATTCCTGATCTATTTACCTTCTTTAGTTCTCTTTTCCGAGCTTCCTTCCCTAGAGAGGTGAGAGAAAAAGAAAACAACAACTTGAAATAGACAATCAAATCCAAGAAGAATCTTCCCTTCATAAAGATTAGTGCTGTTTCTCAACAGTTCCCTCATTTTACAGAGACTGTTTGGCTCATCTTCCTAATGAAAGAGAAATACAGGATGAAATAGATTTCTGTTTCTTGGGTGTTATACAGCAGAGGGGAGAGGCAGGGAAGAGAGAGATGGGGCATTTTTCATGTCTCCAGAGTAGAGTTGTTTCTACAGAAAAAAAGAAAAAAAACAAAAAACAATAAGGAACAAAAGTCATAGTGATATGTGCAGTCATGAAAGGACTGCTGCCCAGAAGCTGAAACAGAGCCAACAACAGACAACACACTTTAAAAATATGTAGACTTTGAGTACACATCTCAAATGTGTAAGTACATTCACCATGGAATTCTGGATTTTATTTATACGCTTAGCATTGATAACATCTGGTACATTACCAAAAGAAAAAAACAGTTTGACAACTCCCATATCTAACCAGAGCATCTGCAAAATTTGACACATTTCTCAGATTCCAGCCTCAAACAGATTAACCCTTTCCCACAAAGGGGCCTGCAGTTCAGCCAAGAGCTAAGTACAAAGACCTTCCAATGCCTGTAACTACAGTAAAATCTCTTAAAAATATTTTTAAAGTTAAGGAAATGCAGTTCTGCTTCACAAGTGAGAATCTTATCCTCAGAGAAAGCTTTTTATCTGCTGCCCTAGGACACCCCCACCCCCCAATTCTCACCTGCTTAGCTTTTATGGATACTTACGGGCCTGATCCGTGGGATTCATAAACTTCCCACTTTTGGTGGATGATGTAGATCTTCGCCCCATTTTGACTTCTTTTCCTTTCAACTTAAACCCCAAAAAATTTTAAAAGGGAGGGAGAGACCTGGAAAAAGAGACATGGTTTCAGATCCTATGCACCAGTAGCTTGAGTATGCTAATTTATCCTCTCTGTATCAGCAGCTGCTCCCTCAAAAACCTCAAATATTTATGAGGTCTTCAAACCCTACTACAAGCTCAAATATTCACACCAAAAATCTTCTAACTTTAAATACTACTATACCTAACTACTACTATTTTACTAAGTACCTACTTTAAACTAAACAATTAATTCATTATTCACTCCAGGATTTAAAGCAGCTTCTTGCTTACACTACAGAGGAGCAGCTACACATTTCTGGTTTTCTATCTCCCCCACCCCCCCCCCCCCCCCCCCCCCCTCTCCTTCAGCTCGTCTCTCTCACTCCCTTCCATTCTGCCCC
>JANIJG010013869.1:16480-29148 GCA_024611175.1 Megaceryle torquata
TCTTTTCCACCCCGGATTTACAGCCACCTCTTTGTTTCACCACCCGGGAGCAGCTACCCATTTTGGTTTTTTTTTCCCCCCCCCCCCCCCCCCCCCATTTCTCTCATTTTCAAATGTTTTCCACAAATTTCCTCCTTTCCTCAGACTTTTAAGCTGCCCTTCATTCCTCTCCCCAGCACCCACTACATCCATCAACAAGTGTTCTGCACACACTTCCATGTTGTCTTCTCCCCACAGACCACTGCTATACCACTATCCTTATGCTCTCTACCTCCAACAGTATTATTTCAAGCTGTGTTACGAAAATCAGAAAAGGTTATTCTGTGAAGAATTATTTTTTTGTTTAGATATTTCTTCAACTTAGAGATGACTACAAAAGCATCCAAACTATAGCCAAGGATGTTGCCTCTCTCAGTTCTAATCTCCCCCCACCTCCAGCCCTGCATGAACACCACTGGGGGGAAAAAAAATAAATTAATAGCAATCAAAACCCCACAACAGACAACAGATTTTACCCCAAAATATAAACCACCTTTCTGAAACTGGGGAGTTGATGGGATGCAGCTCCCTAATTAACGTACTACATCCAAATAGGTTGCAACCAAAGTGAAAGGACTTCGAAGTTTAGTTCAAAGTTCTCTGCAGCTTCACTGCAGTCACCGTGTGCACCCTTCTTGACTAATTACAGAAGATGCCACTTCCAAACCACTAAATGGCACGTCTCCCCTTAACCCCTAAAAAGAAATTCACAGTTCCTCATTTAGTGCTTCAAAACCTTGCAGGGTTTCTAGCAAGCTCCAAGAACTGACCATATTCGATGCTCTTATAAGTCTATAGATCTCTGCTTAGGGCTTACACTACCACATTCTGCTCGCAGCCGGCTTGGTCTCTGCAAGAGCACCCGATGACCTGTGATTATCAATAACATATTTCCTACTTATAAGGCTGCACCAATTATACTGCACAACACCATCACTTCTTTAGGTGGGTTGCTCCCCCAACAGAGGTAGGAGTTACATATGCACCCCGTATTTCCCACATTTCTAACATTTTTAAAGGTTAAGGGAAAGAGAATAAACTTTTGAAACCTCGACCGCAAATCCTTTTAGGACACAAAGCAAAGAGCTTCGACGCAATGAGTTAACAGTCGAAGAAGGAGGAAAACAGAAAACAACCCACTTAATTTACGAATTTTGGCCACTGGGAAGGCGGCAGATCACCTCCCACGATGCTCACGAAATCCTCCCCTCCTCCCCCGGCAGCGGGCGGAGGAGAAGGCGGCAGCGCAAACTGCCGCCTTCTCCTGGCTTCCCTCGTCCTTCTCCTCCTCCCAGCCCAGCACTGCCCCGCTCCTCTCACCCCTCCGCCCGGCCGGGCGGCGCGGCCCGGCCCGGCTCGGCCCCCTCCCGCTGCCGCGGCCTCTAGAAGCCCCGCGCTCTTGGCCGCCGCGGCACCACCGCCATCTTGAACCGGGACCGAGTGGCGCGCGCCGCCGTAAAGCGTGGCCGCCGCGCGCGAAACAGCGCTCCAGAAGCGGGCGCTTTAGCGCACCAGCGTCAACTCTATGCTTCCACTGCTCCGTTCGCCCCCGCGAGAAGGCTCCTCTATGGTTGGACGGGACGGGAGGGGAAGGGGCGGGGCGCGGCAGGGCTCGAGGTGCGCGCGCCTGCCGGGGATCATGGGAGCGGCGTCGGCCTCTGGGGCAGCGCAGGCGCAGGCGGGAGGTTTCGCCCGGTCTTGCCGGGCTCTGGGATGGGTGGAGGCCGGGTTAGAGGGGGAGTATGTGGAGAGGGCGCCTCTGCGGGCGAGGTTGACCTGCGCTGCATGACCGATGCTGGAAATGCGGAGAGAAACCCTGGGGACGTGGTCGCTACGGCCGCTCTTACTCCCACGCTTTCTTGGGGAGATCCTGCAAATGCCTCCTTGTTTTGAAACGAGGCAGAGCGAAGGGGCGGGTGAGAAGCCTCTGTTCATGGGGAATAAAGGCAAAGTGCTGAGGGAGTGAGTAGAAGCTCCTCCTAGTCTCAAGTGTTCCATGCGTTTCTTGATGGGTTTGACCTGAAGGCAGGCATGCTCACCTGTGAGTAGGGCTGCTATCTCTCTATTAGGCTCACGTGCCAGCTGCTGTTTCAGGGCACTACTGGAGAAAAGTGACGGGCTGATGCTCATCCAGCAACTCGGGCAGTACAGAGAACAGGAGACCTAGTTTGGTCCCAGTAGGGATGACTGAAGTGACTCTTGTTACTTATCTTTCCCAGCAGCCCCACCTCCAGTAAATTGGTGGTCGCTTTGCAGAGTGGTGAAGACTTCTTAGAAACTGTTCTGCCTCCTTGTCCGAAGTGTGTCCCCCAGCAAAAGTCCCCAGATACATGAAGAACCAAGATAAAGATACACGAAATATCCCCTGGGGTACCGGTTGTATCACTGTGAATAAGGAGAGGGAAGCAATAAAGTATAGGTGCAGGCTTAAAGAATGAACATGCCTGGGGGAGGCATAGGAAGGACATTTTTCTATGCACAGATGCATCTGGGAGCAGATGTGGCCTGTTCTATGAGCAGCAGTTGCAGACTCTCTGCTCTGGGTGAACATGCTGTGCTATGTTGTTACAGTTTTTCAAATAATGGGTAAACTTGGATATTTAAGAAAGATTGTTGCAGGATGGGTAGAAGCAAGACCAAAAGCTGTGCATTGCATTGAACACCAACATGAGTCGCAAATAGCACAAAGTCCAAGTTAGCAGATGACCGGCCCAGGATCATCCTCAGCATAGGGCTTCAGGAGCTCTCAGCACCTAGGGAGTCTTGCTGACCATGTACACAACAGAGTCATCACCTCCTTGTGCCTTGTCAGCTTATTCTTTTATATTACTTTTGTTACCAAAAATAATTTGGTACAGGGTGGATTTTGTCTGCAAACATCCAGTGTTTCTACAGAGGTTTGAATGCAGCTCAGACTGGTTTGGGCTGGTTTACAGTTTCTTTTCTTCTTTAGGATTGTTCTTATTTGTAACATGCAAATTACAGAGTTTTAATTTTTAAGCCTTTCTCCAAAACAACAGACTAAGCGGAGGGAGAATGCTTGAGGGAGTGTGATGGGAATGCTGTGGCTACACGCATCCCTGATAGGAACCATGTCCCTGGAGAGGCTGACAGCTGAGGCTTTGGCTGTTCCTCACAGAGCTTGGAGTCTTCTGCCATGACACTAACGGGCTCACTGGGGACCGTGGCACTGCCCCAGCCCAAACTGCTTTCTCCCAGCAGTGCCTGCTGACTTGGAGCTGACTTGGACTCACATTTTTCAGTTAGTACTTCTGTCCCACCAAGAAGCATCTCCAGTCAGTCTAGAGGACAAATAACCCCAGACTGGTTATGATATCTTTGGAGGAAGAAGTGTAAGGCTGGTCAGAAAGCTAGAGAGAGCAGAGGGACAGTTTCAGTTACCAAGAGAAGCAGAGCTAAGCTGTTTTTACTTTACTGGATGCTCTCCCTTGCCTCTAGCTGGTTAAATACATACTGCACTCAGTTCAAATTTATAGCTATCAGTAATGCAAGTAAATCCCATTTTCTTATTGCTAGAGTTGGGGGAAAGAGTTTGGGAAGGTGCCAAGCTGATTGGCAGGTTTTTCACTTCAAAACCACATTGTTATAGCTGGATGGTGGTATACCCCCCTATGAGGTCGTGGGCGGCTCTCCTAGCTGGCTGGGGATGCTGGGCTGGTCTCTGTGAGCTCACGGCCCCCTAGCTCATAGCCAGGGGGGACAGGTTGCTGCCTGTAAGCCTCCGGCATCTTCAACACCTTCTAACCTCACATGAGCATGAGGACATCTGACACACCTGCTGTTGTGTGCAAACCAGTTTTCCTTTAAGCGCACCAGGAACAAGGTTGTATCAAGAGGTGAACAGAAATTCTGTATCTTTACATTCCTCATTGGGTATCCCACTTCCCCTGACACTATTTAGAATTTGCTTTCAAGAAAATATGGACCTATTGCCTGGAAAGATTTGGTTTTATTTGACTCCGCTATTCTTGTTCAGCAGTGATTGGCAGTCTCGATCCACATCGCCCAGTCTGCACCTTATGCTGGTCCCAGTCTGTCAGTCCCTGGCACAGATCCATGCTCCTGAACCCTGGGGCTTTATCGCTGATGGCTGGCAGAGCTGCTGGAGAGCCAGCAGCTGCATTGCCATCTAGTAACTTTTGAACACAAAAGCAAAGAGGAGTCAGAAAAGATGATGAAGGTGGGAATGGCGTGGAGGTGAGGAATAAAACCGCAGAATGGAAGTGTAGAACTTCCCTGTTGTAATCTCACCCATCTCTTTACCTTTGAGAGCACAATCTAGTTATGAATACAATAATCTAATATTGCTAATAGTTAATATTAACAAACACGTATGAATGTGGGTATGCTTTTGTTATGGGGGAAACCAGTACTGAAAAAGGAACCTTTACAGAATCCTAGTAGATTAGTCTATCATGGATATAAAAAAAGAATTTATAAATTACATCTATAAAGAATATTTTATTCTTTTTCCATCATTTTGTTTAAGATTGGATTTTCAGAATTAAAGATTGTTTTTCAGAAGGAAAAAAAAAAACAAACCACAACGACACAAACACAAGTACTGGCAAGAGAGGTCTTACAGTATTCAGGTACAATTTTATTAATTCTTTAATTACTGTGTTTGGTTTTTTTCAAAGATCAAAGCAAAAAAGGCAAATCACAACAAATCAGAGCAAAAGACTGCAAATCATGTTCTTGCTTCCAGCTTTATTTTTAAAATCTGAAAAGTAAGGATATTTGGTAGCATATTGTGAAACGCAGAATCCAAGCATGCTCTGGGAAGTCCCACGTTGGTGGGACTGGGTGAAACACCTGAAAATAAACTTTGAGCATTATTAATGCTGTAATCCTACAGACACTTGTACATGTCTATAATCCCATTTCAATCAACAGAGCACAACTGTGCACAGAGTTATTTAGCTGTGGGTTGGCAGGAGCAGGGTATTACTGAGCATAAGAAGCTACTTGAGGCCAGGCATGCCTGGAATACTTCAGCTGGGACAAGGTTGTGGGTGTTGGCCTGTAGGTCCACGCTTCTTTTACCTCCTAATATCCTGGGATTAGAGTTTATTTAAAGATCTCTGTCTGGTACTTTAGGCAGGGACAGGACAGGAAATAGCAGTTAAATATGCTTCAGCTAGTCCATGTAAGCAGTTTGATGAACAAGGAATCAAGACTATTAGATTTAGCACTAATCCACACTTAAGAGTTTAGCAACCACAGATGTCCCAATGAGCCCTACAGATGATGACATGGACTAGCTTGTTGAAAATTGTTTTCTCCCATCATATTGTCATCTTTGATACATCAAATCAGAAAAAAATCACACCTTCTTACCACTGCTGCTCCAGTGGTGAATATTATTGTTATTAGTATGAATTACAGTTCAAAGTTATCTGCAACATATTCAAAAAAACAGCTGAAAGTGTGAAGTATCTGAAGTCTTTGTCACATCTCTTGTTTTGCTGCCACCAATAAGAAAAAAAAAAAAAAAACACCCAACCAAAAACCAAACCATGAGTACTTCATTTACCATAATGAATCAAAAAGGTTTCTGCAGGCATAGCTGCTGCAGTCACTATCACAGTAGGAGAGAATTCCAACTTCATTCACTGAACCTGCTGTCTCACCAAAGAAATCACTTCACATATGGCACGCTGGTACTTTTCTGAGGCTGCTTTAAACTCAGCCAGGTGTGTCTCATAGCTTCTTACAGCTGTTAGAAGCTGATTCCTCTCCACAGCTCCCAGGATGGCATGGAGGATCATTTCAATGCCAAGCCCAAGAATGGTGATGCTGATTCCCCCAAGAACAGATGCCCCAATCTGCGCAAGGAGACTGATGAGCTTGCTCACAGTGAGCATTATAAGATTGGAGCTGAGAAGTTTGACAGCTACCATGCCAGCTGTCGAAGTCACTTCTCCAAGAATAACAGAAAAAATTTTATGGGCTATTGCAATTTTCTCCAACTCAGGCTCTTTGATGTCATACAGCTTCTGGTACAGCACAGGCTCTAGCTTTTCCTTCATGTCACTATCAATCTTCTGTACCTGATGTTGAATCTCACTCATTGCTTGAATTATAATGTCACAGTTTTCCTTGACAGTGCTGCTCTCTCTCATCTGAATGTGGGTAATGGTACAGCCCAGGTATTCATTCAGCACTCCAGCCAGCTCATTTGTTGCACAGAAATTTGTGGACATGCAGTTGAGCAATTCCTGGTGCAGATCGATCAATTCTTGCCTTCTTTTGGGGTTATCTGGGTAAAGGAGGTCGCTCAGGGCCATTCTTCAGAAATAGGCTACTTCAAGAGAAAAAATAAATCTCTTACTCCATTCAACACCCATAACCCTAGCCCTTAAAGAGCAGTGAAATATCCTTTGTCTCTGCCTCGCTGGTTCTTTTTGTACTCATCAAGTCAAATCCCAAGGCATAGCTTGTAAATGTAGAAATCTTAATTCTTGGTTTGGAACTTTAGCCAAATTATTGGAAAAGGACCTTATGAGGCATTGGATATACTCAGAGGAAAAAAAAAAAAAAAAAAAAAAAAAGAGCTAACAAATAAATAATGAGCAGGTTGGTAAAAAAAAATTGGTCTTGCTTCACCTTGGCAACTGAAGACGGTAGAAGCCAAACTAGTTCACTAAAAAAGGGAAATATCTCATCTAATCAGCAAAATCTAAAATAAGATGTGGAAATGAAAGCCCTGCTCTAAACATATATCAGCCTACTTTTTTCCATTAGTGTCATCTAATTTTTAAACAGCTATGATTGCTGGTGGAGTGGGCACAGTCTGTATCACTATAAGGGTGTTTTATGCCACTGTAGTTTATTTCTCCTCACATTCAAGGGAAAATTATACTATGTAAGCATTCTGTGCTTATACTAATAAACTCATACTCAGGAATTCACAGAGAATAGTGAAATTAATAAACCCATCCTAACACATATCACCTTACACACATCTCCCATGGTTGTTTCCTTCCCTGATATTTAGGCCTTGCTTCCTCATTTTTTATTCACCTCCCTAATGCTGTGATTTCCCATTGTTTTTCCCTCATGAACATCAAACAGGTACAGACAGTCCAGTGATGTTCAGCATGCTGTGTAAGCACCATGAGGTGTACCTACTCCAGCAGGATGTCTGTGATGGCAGACTGCCTTGGAGCAGGATGCACCAGCTTGCAGGGAGCTCAGCCACACTCCCACCATACCCAGTGTGTCCTGTGTGGAGCTAATATCAGCAGGTGCTCACCAAGGTCCTAAGACATGTCAGAGCAGAATTTGGCCCTCCCATATCACTGTACAGACCAGAGCAAAAATTTAACTTCTTTGATTCCTGCCCTCCAAGCACTTGTGTCTAATCCTTATAGGCACCCTTCTTCTCTGACCTGTCATTGGTTTGCCAGCAAAAGGGCATATTTAATACATTTTTCTTCATCACCTGCATGTCAACACACAGAGTCCAAAGTGACTGAGTCACCAGTGATTATGGATTTATTCCTCATCACTAAGCTGCTGTAATCAGTTCTGTGCCACTTTCACTACCCATCACCAGCTACAATGTAAAAATGCTTTAGTATGATTTTGACTCAAATGCATGTATCTTACTTTGCAACAGAGGCAAACTATGAGTGAGCAGCATGACTAGTTTCTGTGTCAGTACTTTTGCATTCTCAGCCCTTGTACTGCAAATCTAGGCCACTTTTATGCAATGCTTGCTTTTGGTGCCTACGTATCACAGTTATAGCTACAAATGGTTATGTACAGGGGACTAGCTAGATTTTTCTTCCTGAAAAGATACCTTTGTGTCAATTTTGTCCTTTGTAGTTCTTGCATTACCTGCTAACTGCAAATCATCTGACGCTAGCCCTGCTGTATTTTACTAAACACACCCTCCCCCACAAGATCACTGCAGAAAAATAGTATGATTTCCACAGTCCCCTAGCCAACTGTTAGTCTCAGTGTTGAAATACAAGCCATTCTGAAGATAACTTTTTTCACAATATTTTGCACAGTACTGTGCATTTCTTACATATACTTACCTTGTAGCCCTGTCAAGAGAATAAACTCATTAACATATATTTCTTTTTCTTCAAGCTGAAGGGAGCAAAGTACATATGCAGTAAAGGTTTGTTATTTTCAGGAACATAAAACCATGTCAATGCAAGTTACGATTTCATATCAGTCCTGCCTTCAGGATGTTGCTGGCTTGCTCTCTGACTCAGTGTGATATTAGATACTTTCCACTCCATCAGTGTTTTAGTGAAAGTTCATTTAGTTTTCCTTATTTGTAGAAACTGAGAAGACAAAATATTTTAAGAGGAATAGCACTTCACCAAACATTTTACATACTTGACAGGTGTGGAGGAGACTTTTAGCATCTATTCTTTATGCATGATTATTTAAGCTTCCTATAACTGCTCTCAATTTTATGTCTCTTAATGCTAAAATTACATTTTACCCTTCACATTAACACTTTTGCTAGCTTTTACATTTGCTTTCTGGAGTTAGACAGGCCAAATATATTTCTGTATTTCTGACTGTTTCTCCAGCTCCAGGGAGATTTTCTTCAGAAGCTTTTCTAATTAAACATTTAGACTGCCTACCTGATTTTGCCTGAGTGCTCCTGCAGTCAGCTGAAATGCGTATGGGACAGTGACTTCATCCTCTTTCCCCTGTGTTCCTCTGGTGGTTTCCAGCAGCATGTGATGAGTTAGGGATCCAGAGGCTGGGCTTCTGCTGGGTCCTGTTGCCTGTCTGCTTGTCATTAATTCTATTGTGTGCTGTTTACCCAAATCAGTCTAATTTTCTTCCTTTCCCCTTCCTGTCAGTTTTAACAGATTTCAGTTTGATTACTGCTAGTTCCTAATTGTTAGATCCTCCAAAGAACTTCTGTTCCTGGAGAGAATAGGTACAGCACAAATCCCCCTGCCTACAACAAAGGTACCATCGTAGGTACCTACAACCATGGCTGAAAGGGGACGGTATTACTTGCTGTTCTCAGAACATAAAACATGTAGAACAACACTTTTCATTCATACAGATACAGGATTGGGTTTTGTACTAAGTTTTATAAATTCCTGCTGTTTGTAAGTATAAGCAATAAATACTAATACTTGATGCTATTCCTTGAAATAATGAATTATTGGCACGACTGGTGTTGTACACCTGGGGTTTATGGAAGAAAAGTTGAACAGTCCCACAAATAGAAAAATACCACATACAGTGAAAACAGGCTTTGTCTGTCCCATCAAGACAAGCCTGTACTTCTGCCTTCATCCAAGCTAGACATCTATCATGCTCTGATCCTTAGAAAGGTGGACCCGCTTCCCACTAGGGTCTGGTCATGAATGCTACCTCCCCAGTAGAGAATGGTTGGGTTCTCAGATGAAAATGCAAGATCGAGCATCAAATGAGTATTCTGCAATTGCTAGCTTGTTTTCTCCTGAAATGTGAGCTATGCATTCAACCTAGAGCAAGAGTACCAAGCTTTCCTTGTTTTCAGATCTGTAAGCATGAGAAGATGAGCTGAGAGAGAACACTAATGATTTAACTGTTAACATTTTTGCAATCGTCAATTAGTTGAGACTCCTGTTATTAACTGAGAATGCCATGTAGATCTGAAATACTTCCACTATTGGACTGAAATACTTGCTCAGCCTGGCAGCTGCCTCTGTGTCACATTCTGTAGGCTGGGTAATGATTTCAGGTCTTCAAGGTCTGCAGTGGATGCAAATTCTTCTGTTCTAGAGTCTCTATCATTCAGACTATGTCAGAAAGCAATTTAAACAGTAAGAAAGCAGTTTTGTTCCTGCAAAAGTTCTGGGTCTTTAGGGAAGGTTAACAGATTGTTTCAGACATATTGAGGGAAGATCTTCATCTGGGCTGCCTGTCACCTTTCTTTGCTGCAATTTGCCTGGTCCTCTCTTCTGATGTTATGGGAGTAGAAGAAGTGGTGTGGAGGCCCAGAGCCATCTCTGGCTGAACAGAAGTGGCAGCTAAAATTAATTTTGCCATTTCTCACCATTTCAGACCACTTTAACTGTGGGAAACACTGAGAAAAAAGTCTTTAAAAGTATGAAGTGAAATGGGAAGTTGCAATGGCTTGGACACATCAAACTGCACATCTAACTACAGCAATAGTTGATGAAACATGTCTGCTGTAACCAGCCTAGCTTTCCAGGGCTCTGGCAGCAAGCAAAGACAACACAAGGGGCAGCTCCACAGCTGTGTGTTGCCCCAGGACTGTGCCTGCAGTTGGCCTTGGGAGAACTCAGGTGCAAGCAGAAGGATGCATCTTCCTTAGTAGTGTAGTCAAAATGGTAGCAAGACAGGAAACCAAGCAAGGAGAATGATTTGTGCTTCCACTTATCCAGGGATGCTTGCAACATCTAGCTGCTGTATGAACTAACAGATACAGGTCACTTTCTAGGAAACTGCAGCTTGACAAAACATTGCATTACTCAGCATTCTATTGCTTTACCTCTTGAGTAGAGATGTCTTAATCATTTGACTTTGATGTGTCTCCCAGCAGAATTTGAGTTTCATTCTATGTAGACCCACCAGTATGTACGAACTGAAGGATTATAGTTTTAAGGATGATGTAAAGTAGATTGTTTGTTATGACTCCCATAAATTTACCAATAAACACCAAAAGAAAAGAACAATTAATTCACAGCACTTCTATTGTTTTTCAGATTGCATGCTGATGGTCAGAGTCATACTTCCTGGAGCCATAAGATACTTGCAGATGTTTACACCATATTTTACTGCCTGCTTGGTAAGACCCCTGCAAAGGCTATTAATTTTTTTTTCTGTGTTTTCTTCTAACTATAATACCTTGGGAGAGGGAGGATCAGGTGGGTTGATATTTGCCAATATTGGATTCAGAAATATAAGTCTAGCTGAAAATATATCCCATTTTATTCCTCTGTGTCTCCTGGACTTCTTCTGTTTGCTTTTTAGAGTCAGACTCCCACTCCAGAAATGTTAGCCTGCCTGAGGTTTAAGAGTGATAAAGAAAGGCCGATCAAGGCTTGCCACAATCTGCATGACTTAGTGTACTTCTTATATCTCTTCAACCAACAAAATATTCTGACTCCTCAGTGTGCATTTTGGCACCAATTTCCCCATCATGTCAGTAAAAAACCACTTCATCATTAAAGAGAATCTGCAGCTCCTAGTCAGTGCTTTGAAAGAGATGCAAGCCACCATGGAGACAAAAAACAAAGATGTCCAGGAAAGTATAAGCCACAGTTTGTATGCTAAGATCGCTGGTCCCACCACCTCCTGAAGGACAAGATCACTGCAGTAAAGGAAGTTTATGAGAATTACAAGGGGGCTGTAGAAGGCACCACAGCTGTACTCATTGCAGGGATGTTGAAACATGACAATTTCTCTGACGCAGTAGAGTCTGCTATTCATGAGTTACCAAGTTCACTTGACTATGCTGAATAGGGAAGATGCTGCAACAAAATGAGGCACCAGGTACCACAGAAGGCAGCTACTCCTTGAATGGAACATCACAACAGCTTGGGCTTAACTTTCTACCATTCTCCTTTTCATTTCTTGCTTTTCTACAGCCTATCTGTGTCCTTCAAGGACACAAATGCATTAAAAAAAAAGCACCTGAAAATAGCAGCTGACTACTTAAGGGAGGCTTTCAGGGTCCTGAAGCCATGTTGTGAAGGATTCCAGAACTTTGTTAAAATGGTTGAAGCCCATGTCCCAGCAATAACAAAGAAGTGGAAAAAGACATAAATGTGCTGATGTGTCAAAAATCCATCTTGATTCCTGTAATTCTTACATAGGAAAGAATTTAAGCATGATTGAATACACATATATATATCTGAAGAAGTTGCTTCTAATCTTTTCAGTCTTTTCTGAAATCTGGGCTTAGTCTCTTTGAGTTTTTAAGGGTTGAAATTAAGCTCTGACTACTTATTATTTGAAATCACTGGAAAACCAAGAGCAACAAGAAAGCAACAAATATATCAATAGATAACAAGCTAATTGTAAAATAGTTCTGTATTAAATATGGTTTAGCTGCCTGGGCAAGCATGTGTCAGGATTTCAGGGACAGTAGTTTAGTTTCACAGAACATGTTATTAGGTTTTAGAAGATTAGATGATGGCCTCTGCTATTACAGACACCTACTTCTGTTACATAAGATGTTGAGCCTTATACTCTGTTTAATCTGCTAAAATCTGAAGACATCCAAGGAAGGCAAGGAATCCAAAGAAGGCAAGAGACTGGCATGGCTGAGTCAAGACCTAATGGTCAAACTAAAGGGTAAGAAGAAAATGAACAGGCATTGGAAACAGGGACAGATATCCTGGGAAGAGAGTAGGGACACTGCCTAGATGTGTAGGGATGGGGTCAGGAAGGCCAAGGCACAGCTGTAACTGAACTTGGCAAGAGATGCAAAGAAGAATAAGAAGTTCTTCTATAGGTATGTGAAGAGGGTCCCGTTGGGAAGCCGGCCGAGTATCGACAATCGCACCAATCTGGCTACATGCCGATCTGTTTATTCTGACTGCGTCACTTGCTTATATAGTGGTTACAATCTGATTACATGTATATCAACTACTTTCATTGGTGTT
>JANIJG010013869.1:36975-56652 GCA_024611175.1 Megaceryle torquata
GTGTGGAGGTGCGGCGGGGCGGGGGGAGGGGAGTTGGGGGGCGGGAAGGTGGTGTGCAGGCAACTCGTGGGGAGCTGTGTAGATGGCAACCTTGAGTTGTCCATAAGCCCCAGGCCAAACAGGGCAATGCTGCACCATACAAAGAACCAAAATGTGAACTGAGCCTTGCAGTTCCTCAACAAATGGTATGTCCTTTGTCTCATTTCAAACCACTACTCGGCTTCCTGAGAAAGTAAGATAAGGACAACCTGGGGGGCTTCAGTGCTGGGTTCAGCCAACAAGAAAACTTTTGTGTCTCTAGATGGCATAATCTAATCTGGCATAACTTTGCCACAACCACTTGGACTACTTCAGCCACAACCTTGTGTATTCAATCTGTATAGTCAGTCATGTAAACCAGGGGATAAAAGTGCTAAGGTTTAGCTTAGATTTTGGGAGTCACCTATCCAACTCTCACCTGTATGGAAACCCTTCTCCCTTGGTCAGGACATTGGCCAAGGTGACTTTTCTAAAGCAAGGTGACTGTTCTAAGATTGAGCGCCCTTACCCGGTGTGGCAAGTGTAAGTTGTAAGTTTGTGCAAGTTGTAAGTTTGCAGATGCTGGTGATTAATTAACACACATATCATATTTAGCGTACTTTCTAATATGTTATAGTGTATTCTTCCTTTTAAGTTGTAATAGTGCATTCTTCCACTGTATCCATAAAAACCTGCATTAGTGGCATATTAGACTTCAAATAGATGGTTTGCTTGGGCCTTAGAGGTAAACCCATGAGTTCAAATAAATCATTTGCTTAAACCTTGCAGTTCAGTCTCTTCTCGACACAAGTATATATTGTAATATGAAGTGAATAAGGAAGAAAGACACAGGATTTGCATTCTTAAACTCTACAAAAGCAAAGCAATGCATTATTAAATATAATAAATCCAGTGGCCATAAGATGGCAGCAGAGGATTTGTAGTGGTACTTAAAAGTCTGCACTAACCAGGTGAAAATCAAGTTCCTCTATTCCAGCATTAAATTTGTAACTAGACATCTGGTGACACAGAGCAGATGACATAATTGAGACCTTCGTGTGCAACTTCCCTGAAAAAAAAAAAAATCACTGAAAGGGGTAGAAAGATATAAAACTAACAAAAAGATGCAAATATAAACAGGAGGCTTGATTTTCTTTATGTGCCAACAAAGCTGTCCAACAACAAGAAATCCCCTACCCTGTCAGTACAGCAGGTGTTCGGATTTCACTAATCTCCTTGATATTTTTTTATCAACATTTTTACTGCTTTCTATAAGCACTTTCCTAATTTTTACTAGATGGCGTTTGGAGGAGAGCTTTGCTGTGAGTAGTGAAGCCTCATCAGTTTATGCCAATAGAAGAAATAGTTCAAAGTGCTTGATCAAGACAAGCAGAGGTACTTAATAACTGTCTTCTCCTTAGCCAAAGTCAGCATAGCTGGTGCAAGTCACAGCAGCTTGCCAAACAAGATGCGGTCACGCTCACCCTGGCAGCCATCACTGAAGACTTACCCTGCGTCCTTGTTTCAGGGCAAGGTCTTTCAGAGAAGTGCTGAATTTGGTAGATGGTGAATCGGGAAAAGCCTGGCCCTCACCATCATAGTGTACTGGGATTGGGACCTGAATTTCAATGTACTCACTTCCGATTCACACTTGGGCACAGGAGTAGAGAGGGAAGCCTCATACACCTGGATCCTGCTCTTCAGGGTTCATAGGAGCAGGCTTTATCTTTCTGGCATCCCGAACCACAGATAAAGGTTGTACAGAGGAACAGAGAGAAGTAGCACACCAACTTGCTTTACATAAGCAGTATTTATTACAGTCAGCAGCTGGGACTGACTGCACCACCTTACATGCAACCGGAGAGATTTGTTCTTTCTCAGTCTCCCGAGAGTCAGCAGTCCCTGTCCTTGGAGATGGGATCTGCCATCTACCTCTCAGGGAAGGAGAGCTGACAGAGCACATTAACGGAGGCTGCACAGAAAGCTGCTAAGGTATAATATTCATGCCAGAGGACAGAATGAAGTAGTGCAGAGAGAAGAGCATATGTATATAAATACATATTATTTATATATATGAGAGAGATACAATATGCCTTGAATAAACTAAATGCTGACTCAGCTTCAATCCACCTTTGAACCTGCTTTGGATTTATTTACTTCATGAAGTTTATCGTTTGAGTTTTTTCTTTACCTTTTTTTTTTTTTTTTTTTTTTTTTTCTGTTTAGACACATTTACTTTCAAGCACAAATTCTAAAACACCACAAAGGAATAGATTCTTTTTTGTCTTGCTTGGGCATACTCAGTTTCACCAAAGTAACAAAAACAACAAGAGATTTCCAAGTGACTTTTTACAGGCAGTCAGTGAATGTAGCATACAAATGGAAGGGCTCATCTCAAAGGACTCCTTAAACACACATTTTGAGATTTATCTATTGTTGCTATACAGGCAAATTTTGTGACAGAATAATGAGGAGAGGATACCAGAACCTGATTTCTGGCTATGTAACAGTATTTCCACACTTTTACCTTTACAAAATGATCCTACATTTAGAGTGATTATGATACCTGAAAATACTGAACTTTCCCAGTACCAGGAAGCAGCAGTTCTGCCTTCTTCCCAGTGAGCATCCCAGGATCAGATCCATTACATTTACATGTGTTAGGTCATTCTCTTTCTATAATCCTGCTGCATTTTGTAGAAGAGGACAAAAGGTCTTGTTATGTTTCTAAGACATACATTGATTTTCTTGAGAAGAATCGTTTTTTTCACTGACTGTGTCATGGGGCTTCAAATGCAAGGAGGTAAGACAGAGTCTTCTCAATCATTTCTGGTGAAGCTCAAAATACCACAAAAGATAGGAAAGGAAAGGAAAGGAAAGGAAAGGAAAGGAAAGGAAAGGAAAGGAAAGGAAAGGAATCAAAATAATGCAAGCTCAAGAAGTGGGATAATTATTGCCTTGGCATTCCAGCTGGGTGGACAGAAAACAAAAGAAGGACCCAATCAACACATTTTTCTTCCCTCCTTCCAACCCACAACCTTCTTTCTCTTGGGAGGTTCAGAGTGGTCCCAAACAAAACGAATGAAGTGACCATCCCCATCCTTAGTATCTCCCAAAGTAACGGTTGTAAGCCATGGAAAATCCTATTTGGTCAGAGAGATAGTCACAGGGAGGGTAGTTTTCACAACGCTCATGCATCTGTTCCATTGGACTTTTGTAATACTCAAAGTACCTGGAGTAGACAAAGAGAGAGATACCATTCTGCAAAGTCAGGTGGGGCAGTTGGAAAGGTTTCACACCCATAACATTAGCATGAGAAGAATGATTCCCCATGGTGCCCCAAGAAGGGATTTCTCAAGGTAAGTTAAACATCTACTTAGATGGAGATAGACTACTTGATTAGTACTGGGAAAAGCTGGAATGGAACCCAACATAAAGCAATTGCTCTTGAGGTTTTATCAACAAAGGAAACCACAGAAGTAGTTAGTGCTGGGATTTTTTTCTCCCTAACCTCATTCCCCAACTACCCAGGAATCTTTCTTGTTGTTATCTATTTATTTATTTATTACCTGTTTACCTTTATTTGGTCCCAGTTTCTGCTCACTTTCCCGCTAGCCAATATTTTCTTCTAGCTTCAGGAGTTTCCTTTAATCATCCTCACTTCTGTTGTTAACAGCAACACTATCCCCTCTCAGCGTTTCTTTTGCCAGGCTAAGCAAGCCCAAACCTTTCAGTCTCTGCTATACTTCCTGGATGCCTTTCTCAACTCCTGTTCCAGGTTTGGTTAATCTCTCCTGATGACTGTACACAATGCTACAGGAGAAGTCCCACCAGTATCTTATTAGTTGTCACTTTATTCCTGTATTGGATATGTCCTGCAGCACCCTTGAATTCCATTTGTTTCATCTGTACTTCCAGACTAACCTTACCTCAGGATCAAATAATACCCTGAGCTGTCTGTCCTTCCTGATTAATGCTTATACCAGAAGCTACTTTTATGATGCCCTGCCTGTAAGGGGGTAGTCAGTACAGTCAGTACAGTTGTTACTACTGAATTTCATCTTGTTTTTAATCACTGCAGGTTTCAAACAACCAGACCCTCTGCTACAATACTCTGATCCTCTCTTCCAGAGATGGGGCCTCCCAAACTTCTATTATCTAAAAAATAATATTATCCTTCCAGTCCAAAGACAGATGCAAGTAAAATTCTTTTTGCACAGGCCTACATGAGATAGTGGCTTAACAACCTCTTCCAGGAAATCAGAACATTCTTGGATGACCTCAAATTTCTCCAGATCTTTATAGCTAGGATTTCTCCAAATCTTTGTACCTAGGATTGCTGCACACATGGATTTAAGTATCTAAAAGAACAGCCATTCTGATCTAGCCTCATCTCTGTCACAGAGCTGTGCTTCCTTTATAAGGAGCCAGAGGCAGTGACCAAGACTCTGTCATGCTTATTATCCTGGAAACTGGCTCTGATGATGCTCCAGGCTAGCGCACTTCTAACTTCTTTCCTGGTGTCCCCATGGCTAGCCCAGTCAGCAAGTACTGTCTTCCTTCCTGAGAGAAATATCACAGTTCATCTATGAGCTCTCAAAAGGATATTTATGAAAAAGAAGCATTTATCTATCAATAAGTGTTTCCTGCAGCCTTTTTGCTTCAACACATGAAGGTAACAACATAGATGTACAACAAATTAATTAATGTCTTTCATGCCCTATTGCCTTCCCACACCCTCTTCAGAATAGGTCCAGACTCCATCTCTCAACCTGACTTGGGCATTGTTACCATTCATACAGGCTGGATCTCTTCTGCCTCTTCACAAAGGCATTGGCAAGTTCTTTTTTAATCCTGATGCCTACCAAGAGAGGACACAGCATGTTAGAGATGTAGGGCCATGATCTATGAAAACCAGACACCAGTATAGCTGCCAAAAATGGACAGTCTATTCTCTTCACAAGCAGATAACTGTTACAAACCAACCTAATTGCCCATACATCTCTTCGCACCCCACTGTCCACTCAAAGCCCAACAGCTGGACTCCTCCTCACTTCAACCTACACATCTACATGGAGCAAGGGCCTTTTGTGTCATAAACTCCATCCCCTCATTGCACAGCATGATCTGAATCCACAGCAAATGAAAGAAGGCAAAGTCATGACAGTATAAAATACAACTAAGGAGAAAATGAAGGGAATGGCACACTCTCTCCCTAGTCCACTTAACTAAAGAGTCTTGGCTTCCTTTCTATATTTTGAGTTAGACCAAGAGTGATGTAGAATGCCAGCCACCAGGCCTTAAAAATGCCTCTAATAACACATAAGCAAAAGGTGGCACATGGAAATACCAATGCTCACATGTTCAGAATTCCATGAAAGGTGAAGGGTATAAAATAACAATGCTAAATTTCACCCAAAATATACCCAAAAGGTTTGAAGATCCTGATGTTCAGGACTTGAAGAGCATGAAATGTCTTTTTGCCATGACAGTATTGGACCCTGGTCTCCACTAACACCATGTCAGTGCAGTTTCTTTTTTGCTCCCTTGGATTTGTGGTTGTGCAAACACCGAGGTGCTGTGAAGTACCCCACAAACAGCAGGTAGAGACACTTTGCTCCCATCCCCAGCTATGGCTCAGCACAGAACAAGCTCGCTCCATGGGATAGACTCACAACAGCAGAGATGTGCACAGATACCAGCACACCAGCAACACAGGCAGCTTCACATCAATACACGTTTTAGTGGGGAAAATGGCAAACTGTTGTTGTCACTGTGGGAAAGAAGTTTCTAAGACCTCTGTCTGTGAGGACATGGTGGGGTTTCTGCCCTTCCCTCATTATCATGTGGTGTTTGACTGTGTTTCTGTTGGGCAGGTGGAGGCCCTGGGGCAGGTTCTGCTCTTTTAACACTCTGAGGAGAAGCTGTCACTCTAGAGGCTGCTGAAGTTTTGTTGATGTGCAGGCTATGGCACTGACACACCTGCTGGTGCGGGAAGGCTGATGTCCCTGGTGGCTCCTGCCCCTATGCCTGTGAAAGGCAGACCCTCAGCTTGCCGTGGGTGCTCCTGCACCTCAGGGATTGCAGCACTGATGGAGCAGAAAAGGGAACAGCTAGAGAGACTCAGCATGGTTCTTGTTGACCCCTTGAAGGTATCAAAGGGGAGAAAGGAGGCAGATGCAGGAGAATGGAGCTGAGCATCAGTCACAATATACTCACTGTCAGCGCTGTGAGAATCTGAAGGGTCTTTGGGATCTGGAAGACAGACAGACAGACAGAAAGAAGTTTGCTTGTGAGTCCTCCTCTGCTCCATTCTGTAACTGAATACCTTGGCCTACTGGCTGGGTCCGGTTCCCTCCACTTTCCCAGGAGGTCTGTTCCTCCCAAAAAGGGTTTTATTAACAACCACCATTTTGAGATAGACTTCACCACAGCAAAATTCACCCATTATGCTTGGATTTGTTTAATTTCAACTTCCTCTGGGCCAGATTAAATGACACAATGAACATATAAACACTGTGGATGCTGGAGGAAGACCTTCTTCCTTCTCCCTCCCCACCGTTGTTAAGAGCAGAGATGGCTAGAAGTAAGGGATCATTTGAGCAAAACCCAAAATATGGACAGAATCTGAAGACAGATGAGCTCTCCTCTATCTTTGGAAAGAGAGATTTCCTTAAACTCTGAGGAGAAATTACAAGCCATTGATAGAGAAGAGAAATAGGGCCAAAGACAAGGAAAAACTTTCTGGCTCAGGGTTCAAGTACTTGGTGCACCAGGGCACACCCACACACACACCACACCCCCAAGAGGAGTTTCTACGCTGTATTTCTGTGTTCAATCCTAATCTTAATCTTTAATGCTCCCCACAAACACCCAAGGAAAGCACTCTTTAAGAGAAATGGGAGGTTTCATAATCTTGGCTGTCCCACACTGCCCTATTTCACATTTTTTTTCACCATACTTTTTTTCAACAATGTCGTTCCACCAAAGTCACAAGGCATTTGGCATAATTGTATTTATGGTCAGAAAGAAGATTATCAAGACCAAAAATATAACAACTGTGCTTAAACAAAACAAAACAAAAAAAACCCAAACCAACAAACAAAAAAAGTGTCAAAAGCTTTGTGTGTAGCTCTATTTTTAAATGATATATACATTCCTGGGATTTAAAAAAAAAAAAAAAAAAAAAAATTTAGAAGTTACTCCAAGGCCATTAAGCATTCTGAAACAATAATAATGACTAAAAGAAAGTAGATATGTACACTCAAGAGTGAAAAAGTGAGAAACAGACTGACAGAAGGAAAACACTGATTAAACAAAATATATTTGCCAGTACTGAATCATGACATATTGATGCCAAGGACTGAACAAAATTTAACTCTTAAGTGAGGTAATACAGAAAAAGACAGAGATCTCAGCTGCTCATATTCTCTTTTCCTGCTGTAAAGGGAAAACACTTGTT
Organism: Megaceryle torquata; assembly: GCA_024611175.1. NCBI lineage: Eukaryota > Metazoa > Chordata > Aves > Coraciiformes > Cerylidae > Megaceryle > Megaceryle torquata. Next base: position 44,456 of record JANIJG010013869.1, read on the forward strand.
TTTCTGATCTTTCCCCCTTTACTTCCTTTCATCATCTATAGAGCTGCCACTACATTACTATTTCTTTGTCATGAAGTCACCGTCACTAAATCACCTTCAATTTTAATGTGCTCTTATTTCAATGGGACAATTCCCTTTTCTTTAACCACCAATAGAAGACTTTTTCCCCTCCAGAAGTTCTCCACATCCCACACTTCACCCTGCTGGTGAAGGCTTGACTCAGTGCATACCTCTGTCATCCTACAGCACTCCAGGACTGGCAGGAATAAACCCCCTCCCTCTGTGATCAACACAGTATCTGCCTGCAGCTTAACCCCCTCATTCATAAGTGTGCATCCAGCATTCTTTTGTTATTTCACCTAAAGGCTAAACTTGTTTAACACTTAAACATATTAAAATATTCAAATTCTCTGCTACAACTCAACGGTGCAACTGGGGGGAAGGGTTTGACCCATGGAAAAAGGTGCATTTCAAGACACGAGGCTCTAGATCCCCAAGCCCTCTCTCATCCATAACTCCACATGTCTCAAACAGAGATCAGAAGTTATGCAATGACTTCCTCCCCCCAAGCACAGGGTTGAGCAGCACACCCGAGAACCTTCCCAGGAAGACATCCCCTTACCTTTCTCACAACAGCAGAGCACTGCCAGGACCAGAGTCACAATCAGCAGTGCCAGCAGACTCCTCATGTCTTCTTTGGCTGCGCTAGTCTCCCTAACCTCAGAGCTTCCCGGGAGGTTACTGAGGCTGTCCAGAGCTTGCTTTCAGTCAGCAGTTTATATCGTGTGATCATCTGGAGAGACTGGGGCTCTGGCTTGTGTTCCTATGTCTGAGGTCCAAAACAAAGGCTGTCCTTTGGGCCAGGAGATATTGGGCCCTGGCAGACATTTTGACATCCATCTCAGGACTCCTGGTATTTCCAGAAGATTTTATCTGAGGTTTTGAATTGAACTATTAAAGAAAAACAACCGGATAAAAGAGAAAAAATAATTTTATTATAAACATGAAAGTCATTCAGTTTCTTTCTGGAAAGCCAGTGGAGAGTCTAGCAAACCCTGAAGTAGATCAGCTCCTGTATGATGGGGCACTGTCATGTGGAAAATCAGATGAGACTGAATCCAGTGGTGGCCCTTTTCCCCACCATGACCCATTCCCCTGAAGGTAAAGAAACCTATGCAACAGTTTGAACAGGGCAAACACACGGTAGATTTTCTCTTCATACAGTTCCACTAAACCAATCCAGAGACATCAGGAATTTTGGCAAGTATCTTAAACGTCTTTCTTTTATTCTTCCTGGAAATCATTCTCTTTTGGAGACTTTAGTTTGGCTTCTCTTGTCTAAAAATCAAATAAACCTTTAGACTCCAAATCAGTTTTCTTCTTTGGGACTTGTAAGGCTGTGGCTACCCAGAATGTCAAGAACCCTGCATGGGCTCTTCTACAGCCTATCTACCAATAGTCTCATACTCCCTAAACCCACCATCCAAGTTCACAAAGCCATGTCCCACAGCGTACAGATCACATCTTCTTCCACCTCATATCCAGTCCTCCTCAGCTCCACAGGCAGGGAACATGCCCAAGGGTTAAAGAATTAAAACCTCCCAAAACTACTCCCAAGGGCAGTCAGAGCCATTAGGGATTTCACCAGTCCCTAGAAACACTGTCTTTTAGCTTAGAGAAAGTTAATGATTTGGGGAAAAAAAAAATAAAATCAACTTTTCCACAGTCCAGAAAATACTGAAAAATATATACTAACAACCATCAGAAGTATCTTAAAGAGCAACACTATAAAAATAAATATCTAAAATTAATAGGTATTCTAGGAAAGTTATGCTTCCAAAAGAATAGTTGAAATAATATAAATATACAATTCTAGTAATCCAAACAGCTTTACTTCTCTTCCCAGCTTTTCCCATGCTTTCTAACGAGCATGTAGTCTCGTGAATATGTTTGGTTGTAGCTTACACTAGTGAAATCCCACAGAAATCTCTGGTGTTATTCATTATTTATAGTGGTAAACTGGAGTTTGCAATTGCAAGATATTTCTGGATACAGACGCAGACAGCACTAAACCTGTGTGTTCTGTTTTGGTAGTATCACAGCATCAAGTCAAATCCAGACACTGCAGACTTGTTGGCTTTAGGGTATGCAAGTTTTGCTCCAGTTACTAATTGTAATATTCACCTGCTTGGGAACACACAGACCAAGTGCAGGTGCAAATATACTTAATCCATGCAGGTTTTTCCCTTAAACTCATTTATGTCTCATTTTTTTTCTTTGGACAAAACTTTAGCAACTGCCTGGGTGGAATTTTCTATCAGAAAATAAGTCATGTTTCTTTCTAAAAGTTCCTGTTCAAAGCCAGCAAAGCCTTGAAATATATTTTGAAAGAAGATGCATGTTTCTATTGTGGCAGGCAGGTTTGGCCCTACACTCTTTCACAGATTAGTCAATGGTTTGATACTTTATACTTCATAGCATTTGATAGCTTACCATGAATCTCTCCCACTTCTGTAATTTGCAGGTGCCTGTGGAAGCCTGAAGATGTGTATATTGAAACCAGCTGTACTGAGATGAGATAGAAGATGTCTCCTACATGCCCTGCATCAAGGACCATCTGAGCCGCTGTGGCTGCTGACCAGCCCAGAGCTACATCAAATTCTCAGGCATGTCAGCACTGGTGCCTCCTGGCTTGGGAACAGGCTTTGTGAGATGCCCCGGTGGTGGTAACAATCTACCAGCAGTCACAGGTCAGGAGATGATCAGCAACCTATGCACAGGGTCAGGCCGCATCTTGGTTTCAAATGAGTTACGAACAGCAAAATTAAATTGTTTTAGGTGAACAAAGTTGGAAACACTGGGTTTCTTTCATTTGTTTATTTACCCCTTGGACCCCCTCTTCACCTTTGGTTTCTGTGGCTTTCTATCACTCCCACAATCATTCCAAGTGGAACTAAGGGCCTGAAAGGGGATTCAAAAAAGGAAATTTGAGTAAAGTTGAGACCACACACTCCTTTCTACAGGAGCACCCTACATCAGAACATGAGGATAGCTTGACAAACAATATGCAATTTACAAGCTTCTTCTATCACTAACTCTCTCCCTTACTTTGTTTTTAAGATTAAATAGGCTCCTTCTGAATTTTGCTTCCCCAACTGCAGAAAGAGTACATCTCACTCTGCTTTTTGAACACCAGTCCATTTTAAGATGCCTGAGAAATGAAATCTGCCAGTGACCTCTAAAAGAAGCCACTTGTAGACCCTGGACTTTGTTGTTTGGGTTTTTTGTTGGTTTGTTTTGTTGTTTTTTTTTTTTTTTTTGCATCAAACTCACATGATTGCAAAGTAGTGACTTTTTTTTCCCCATAATCTGTACCAGATTCTATCATAAACAAACTGTTTCTTTGTGGAAAATTGCACACAAACCCCCAAAATACCGTGAGTCATGAGAAGATAGTATCAAAGTAGCAATTTATTGTATAGTAAACACCCACATCCTGAACTGTCTCTGATCTCTGCTACATCAGCTCAGTGTTAATTAACACAGTGTAGGAATCCATGGCTACATGGGATAGAAGCAGCAGGCAGGATAACATACATTGACACAAGCAACTGAATATGTTTGAGCCATTGCATTTCTTGGGAAGATACTCTGGGCTTCAGGGCCCAGGGTGGGGACTGGTCATCATTTACTTAGTCCTCCTTCTCCCAAAATAGTGCCTATAAGCAGCAGCATAGCCATGGTGAAAAGCATATAATTCGCAGGGGTAGTAGTCCTCGCAGATTTCCCTCTGACGTTCCCGGGGTGCCTTATTACGCTCCCTGATCCTGCAAAAGAGGGAAAGATGAGGGGTAAGTACTGTCATCTTAAATATCCGTCTACCGCCCTTTCCTGCCCCACAGATCCCCACTAGGATTAAGTGTCCATCACCAGATTCCATCATGTGGTTACAAAGATCTTAGCACACCAGCTCCTGTGTTCACCACACTCAGGTGAGCAACATGACTACAGAAAGAACATTGTGCTTTCTCAGGTAACCTTTTATTTCAGGGCTAAGTAGGGTGGTGGAGAAGAGGGGATGGCTCCTGCCTCAACCTGAGGAAGAGTCCTCTCTCTGTAGCACACACCCCACCACCACAACCCCCCCATCTTGCGCTGTTCCCCAAAGTCATGTGTGGCACAAAGACCTGAAATGTCCTGAAAAGAGGCCACCTGGTACTGTGGAGAAGCTTTGGTTTGATGCCTCACTAAGACATTATTTCTGTGCTTCAGCGTTTATTTTCACAAGTCCTGAATAAGGCATGAAACTGATCATATCTGCATTTTATGGACAAGGGAAATAAATCCCCAGTTGGCCCTGTGATTTAGAAATGGTTATGAAGATTTTGCATGAGATCTGAGGACAAGAGCAAGATCTCAAACTGAGCTTCCTTTCTGGACATGCCACACTGACTCCCTCCCCTTCTGTTGGTGCTTCCTTGAGACAAATTAAGCAGAGCACCACCCCAGCACATGACATGTCCTCAAATGCAAGGACTTGGTCTCTGCTATGTGAGTTCTTGTTTCTCCCAGGATTGGGGAATTCACAGGCACCTTACACTGACAGAGGGGCTGAGGCTTCTCAGAAGTCACCATGACTTCCACCCCTGGTACCAGCCTGTGCTTTTCAAGGAGATACCATTCCTGACTCCCATTCTCAGTGTCCCCAGGCCATAACATACCTCTCCTGAGAGATTGCTTCTAGTCTTGTGTCAGCTTGTATGAAGTCATGAGCCCTTTGCCTGTTGATGAAGGGATCTGAGAAGGCAAAGGGTTGTTCAGAGTAGACATTTTTTTCAAGGCCAGATTTCAACAAAAGCTATGTTCCACATTTATAACTGTCTCCTTATCTGTTCTCCCATGCACAGTGAAACCCAGGACCTTTTAATGTTCCCTGCTTTCCACCCTGTCAGTTCACGCACAGGCTCTCCCCTGGCTTGTGCAGCCTGCATGGAAGCACACATGCTGCTCTGCTGTTACTCAACCCACACAGGGGAAAGCTACTGTGGTTTTGATGTCACAGTCCCTCTGAGTGAAGCTTGGCCGAAGGTAGGTGCCAAGCTGTACAGACTGTGCAAGGTCTGGTGACACTAAGCAGAATAACCAGAATCGTAAAATCACAGGTAAAACCAGGAAGGGCCTGAATAAGTCTGTCTGCCTCCAAGATTAAGCAGTCACTGAGCAGTCTGTGTGGCAGTTTTGGACTGAGGTGCCTGAAAGTCCCTTCTGTCCTTTTTGAGAAGAATCACAGTCCTCCTGCAGAGTTTAGGAGTCTGTGGATGTCTGGTATTGACTCTCACATGTGCCTTTGTGCTTCTGACTAACTGCTTTGTGAAGTCCTTCTTCCAGATGGTCTAATTTCTTTTTAGTTTTCATCCATCTGTTCTATAACCCCTCCAGGATATTGCTTGTTTCACAGTAAGACTCTCCACCCTTTCATACTTTTCCTGTGACACTAGTGCTCTTTTACAGCCAAAGGATCATTCCTGCCCACACATCCCACCTGCTGCTTCCAAGGTGCCGAGATTAAGGCTCTCTCTGTCCTTTTTGGAGAATGAATCATGTCACTGGTTCCTGCAGTACCTCTTCCCATGCTCATCCCAGAGCTTTTTGAGCAATGTTTCTTTCTAGTGACACTTAACCTGTTCTAGGTGCATGGAGCAAGGATCTAAACTCACAACTCTGTTTTCCAATTCTCATTATATTCTTTGGAAAACAGTACTATGGATTTGTGCCCAAATGTGAATTCTTCTTTTAACTCTCTCCCTTTTTATCCTGAAACTCCATGATCCTCTAAGTCACATTTCTTTGGGCTGACTGGTTCTGCCTATTTACTCCCTAAAGTACAAGGAAAGTCTCAGAGATGTCTGTAGCACACTTCAAATTCAAGAAAATAATAAAGCAGTCTCTTACTGAGATACTCATGGGATTCCATGCTCTCATGGGACTCTGGGGGAAAAAAAAAGTAAAACACGTGATAAGACACTGTATTGATGGTATTCACAGTCTTTCATACACCACAGATCAATAGAACACACACAGACCAGAGAAGGCATATGTTTAAAATGAAGAGAAAGGAATCAGTGGTGTGACCTAGAGTTTATGTGAAGAGTCCAGGGTGTTCAGGATTTTAGAATGAAGCTACCTAGTGTATTAGCCAGGACTTGAAGGCTTGTGTTTGCTCTTCCAGCATGTGATTCCTGAGCATCTTCAAGTTCCTGACACTACAGTGGATATGATACCTGCTTACCTTCAAAGCTTGCATGTGTTTTTAGGGACTGGATTAGTACAGTGAGAGGTGCGTGACTTATGACTTGCATGAAACAGACTCTTAATCCCATCAGTATGGAACTGCGTGCCTCACAGGAAAAGAAGACTGATATTGCAAAAGATGAAAGAGAAATTCCCATTAATAAGGGCTAATTAAGAACAAGAACTCATTGTAGCAGACAACATAGAGGCAGTAGGAAAGAGAGTAGTAGTCCATGGGTGAGCTGGAACAAAGAGGAAGGGGCTGAAGATTCCTGGACCACAAATCACAATGACTGGAGCTGACAGCTCTGGATCAGGTCTAGGAAGACCTGACAAAAGTCCAGGAAAGCAGGCAAGAGATCAAGTTAAACAGGAAGAAGACATAATGTTGAATATAATACATCTAAACAGACTCAAAGATGTCTGCAGGTTTGGAGTTATCACTCTACCCAGTAAAAAAAGTCACCTACCATAGCAAGTAGCAGCTATCACCAAGACAGCTAGGAGCATAAGGATTATGAGAGTGCGCATTCTGCCAGTGCAGAGAGGAATCTCTCAGTCTGTCTCTCTTGTGTATATCACTCTTCCCACTCAGGGCAACTGCAGATCCTGGGCTGCCTACAAAATTAGCAGTGAAATGTTTATTCTCAAAACAGAGCCAGGAGGGGGCCCATGAAAGAGCCTGGGGAAGGTGATGGCTGACTGGTACAAACTCTTTATGAAGCCTTTACAAAACATCCTCTATTAGCAGACTGAAACAGGTTTTGGGAAGGAGGCAGCATGCCCCTTTCTTCTCCCAGTTCAGGGCTGGAGGCCATAATTCATAATCAAGCATGTCACCAGCACTCCATGCTCAGAAAAACTGGCCTGCGCAAGTGGAAGGAATTTCAGGGGCTGCCAAGGGCCTGGAGGGAGAGGTGTGTCCTGATTCCAAATGTAAATGTTTGCCTTTCTAATTTTTCCTCTGATCGGCCCTCTTTGCCCTCGCCATTCTCTGTCTGGGTACACCCAGCCCAGACTGTTCTCTCAGCTTTGCTGATGGAGACATGGAGAAGGAGGCTTGAAACACTCCCTCCATACTCAGTCCCTCTCCTTCCATTTGGCCCCTGCTGCTGTCCCAGCCTGCCAGTTGTCAGAGAGATAATTCAACCCTACTGCCCCTTCCTCTCTCCTGCTTTATTGCTCCAGGAGTGACAAGCAGTAACCTAGAAGGATTCCTTCTGCTGGAGGGATCACGATTTTTGCATTGAAATGACAGCTCTACCCAGAACTCTGCATCACTCTGGGCTTTACAACTTACCCTTTCAATGCCAAAATCATAGCCCTTGTCTGAAGGCTGTGGTGTCTGGGAGAGAGATTTAGCAGGGTCTTCAGCTTCAAACCAAAAATAAATAATTGGTTTTCTTTCCCATTATCCCACCCCATGCAGAGAGCAGCTCAGTCCTGCACCATCAATGCCCCCTGTACCATCCACGTCCTGCCTGTTTAGCACTCAGCCTGAGATAAGGAGGAAAACTAGGTTGTGCTGGGGCAACAAACAGAAGTCTGATATAGACATGAGGTCAGAGGAGAAATGAGACTTTTTATGCTGTGCCTCCAAGCCCTGGCACTCTGGTCTCTTTAAAGGAATTCTCTGCCCTGGGATTGTTTGCATTCCTTAGAACCCATGATTTTGGGCTTAGGGTTAAATGTGGATTTTATAGGTTTCTTGAATGTCTTGCACACTCTGGGAGCTCTTAAGAGCTGCCAAGAAAGGGAGGCTCGAGAGAGAGAGGCTGGAGGAGAGACCCTGGCCAGAATGCAGTGGGGCACAGAAAGGAAGATGCTCAAAGTACTCTGGAATGAGGGTGAGGCTACACAATAGGAAACTCCAACACACTTTCCAGCCAAACCCACTTTATTTCTCTCTCTTCTACTCCCATTTCATAAGACACCTTCCTGTGTGACTTGATCTAGGTGATCCTGCTCTGGCAGGGAGGTTGAACTAGATGATCTTTCTAGGTCCCTTCCAACCCTTAACATTCTATGATGACTCTGATCCCAGAATGCCTGGAGCATCTCCTGCCATTAACCACAATAGAAAAGCCACAAACACCACTTGAACCCAAATATTTCATTTTTCACCACAGAGGCAATGCATTTTCCAAGGGATGAAAAAACATGCTGGTTACACAGCCGTATACCAAATCTCCTTCAGGGAACACTTTCTTTGCAAAAGTACATCTCCTTTCTATTCCCCCTGCACCCCAGCACACATGCCCCTCTTCCCAGCATCAGTGGGCTGCCCCAGAGGTAGCACACCACACAGCACAGTGAGCCAAACCCCCCTGCTTTCTAGCAGCATCCACTGGCTAGAAATGCAGAAAGGGGAGCTAAGATGAATTGCCTACAAATGCCAGGAAAGTCTCTGCAGTCCCCCAAAGAAAGAAGATCAGAAAATCAACCCTCTGACCTGTTTCCTGCCGGAGTGGGGAATCACAATGTTACACACGCCATAGCAGCCACTCTTTAACATTTTGCAGCTGTGAAACACCAGCAAGGCATTAACAACGAGCAGCTGTCCAGGAAAAGTAAGTCAGTCCCTGCATACTCACTAAAGTCGTCACTTCCCCACCAGCCTGAAGCTCTTGTCTGAGGGGGCAGCTCTCCTGGCGTCCTGGACTGAAGAAGAGGGGCCTTTTATTTATTAGCATTGATCAGTGACTCCTCCCCTCTTCTGTCTCCTTCTCTCGATCCACCCCCAGGCTACCACCACCTCCGTTGAAAACACCTTCTGCCCGCAGCCAGGAAACCAACAACCTCAAGGAACTGAGCCAAGAGGGGGAGTCTGGAGAATACACCAGGGGCTAGTGGGGGTATGGACACATCTAGGCTGCCTTTCCGTGCCCAGGAGCAGTGAGTGAGCAGAGGTCTGAGGACAAGCTCCAGTCTCTCCCTTTGCAGCAAGACTCCCCGTTTTTCATCCCCTCCTTCCCCAGCTGTGCTCTAATGAGATCTCTACTGCTGGCCAGGGCACCTATTCTTCCATGGGAAGCAGAAGGCCAGAAGTCTTCTCCCATCTTCCTTCATGCTCCTGTTGCAACTGTCTGATTCCCCCCTCCTAACGGCAGACTAACATGAGACTGAAAATTCACATAACAAAGCTGTCTGCTTTTGAAGGCAGCTCTGAAACATACAGAATTGACAAGCCCTGTGAGGCAGAGCTGGTTTACAAAACCCCAAACCCCTGAGATGCACCTTCACTGCTTATACCAGACCCACAACAGTGTTGGACAACACATCAAGCAACCCAGGACATGTGCTTTCTGAACTGGGCATTGGGATTTTGGCCCTGCCCGCACCCAAGCCAAGCGCACACATGCCACACAGGGATCAGGGATGCCTAACCCATGAGGGTAGCAATTCACAGTAGTGCTCCCTTGCTCAGCAAAAATCCAAGCCTGCTGCATGCTTATCATGGGTGATGTCAGGTCCAGTCCTTAAATAAGGGTAGGCACAGCCTCAGGAGCTGAGCTCAGCAGTGGTGAGATGGAGGGGATGACCAGCTGCAGAATCAGTGGCTCAACAGGTTAAGAAAGAAAACCTGTCACACCTATTTAATAACCAAGCAGGTGGTAAGTGTGGCTTTTCTGGTCCAGGAAAAGATTGAGTGTGGCCTGACTTACAGCCTTGGTTGCAAAATGAAAATGATAGCATAACCATGGAGTTGAAGAACCACCAAATGATTGGGATGGAGGTGGGATTTGCTGCAGTTTTACAGGACATGTTTTCACCTTACAGCAAACGCGTGCATTTCTGATGTATGTACTTTTGCCTGGCTTCCAAAGAACAGTGAGACGCTTCTGTCCAAGGATGCGATCTTTAGCTCCTGTAGTGCTTGATATGTTGGGGGAAAGTTCAGACCTACCTGTGACAACAAGGTACCATGTCACATGTGTCCTCATACAAACAACTCTTGGCCCTCAAAGCTAACAACAACACAGCAACATTGAGCTGTCCTTAAGGTATAGGGCACATAGTCGTGAGGCACCTTTGCAAAGCAATGCAAAGAGGACGACATTTCTTACTCTCTTCTACCACCCTTCAGGGATATCTGAATATTCAGCCCCGTAACATGATGAAGCCTGAAAGAAATCAAGACCTAGAAGATCTGGTTGTCCTCATATACCTACATGCTGGAAAAGCATTCACCCCAGCACCATCTGGCAAGTTTTTAGTTAAGTTGGTGAAAATGGGCATTAAAGCCTGAATTGTGAGATGGTAAGGAACTAGACAAATGGGGCAGAAGTTTAAGCAGTGGAAAGGAGAAATTTTGAGAAATTACTAACTGAATTTCTCTTGAGGCTACTTTTACTGAATACTTCCATCAATGACTGCCTTAAAAATGGAATACTTGTCGAGGAAGTTTGTGGATATCATAAAGCAAGAAAGCAACATGATTAGAAAGGAGGTCTAAAAGTGCACACAAGAGGAAAAAGATGACCTTGAAAGCTGGAGTAACAGGTTAATATGCAATAGCAGTAAGAATCCTGATGTAAATTAAGAGCTCATAAACTGCAATAAACAGGAAACAAAAGGAACAACTATGAAACATCAATCATAAAGCTGATCAAAGAATACCGATTCTGAGATGTCTTCTGAGAAGGTGTCAGCAAAGATGGGTACCTGTTAGTGCTGCTGGATAAGATAGTGGTGAGACCTCAGCAGGAGTCCTCTCTATGGCCCTGTTCATGGAAGAATAACTCCTGTAGGAAATGGTGTAGATGGTGAATAACGAGGTGAGGTGATTTGCAGTCACCTCTAAAATAACAGACCTTTTCACCATAGTCTGCGGTTTTTTCAACAGAACAATGAACTATCAATTAGGTTTTGTTTCCAGTACTCCTCCAGGGGCTGTTTCAGAGCCCACAGCTCTCATGATTAGGAGAAGTTCCATTTCCAGCCTCTGCATCTTTAAGGCCATAATCCATATCAATGTGTCCAGTTTATGTCAGGAAGGCTTCAGCAGAGTCACTGAGCACTGCAGCAAGGGAATAAAACCTGTCAGCTCTGTGACAGATCAAGGTTTCCTAACCCATCTGGCCCAGAGTATCAAGTAACTGGACTCACCAATCTGGAAAGCCCTTTCCAAGCTTGTTCCTGTGCGTCAGGATGTAAGTTAGTCAACCACCACATGGTCTATGACATAGGAAGCGATTTTTCAACATGATAAACAAGTGCTTTTTGGAACAACTAGTTCTACAGCACATGAGAAAACAAGACTTTATTTTTACTTTTTCACTTAATCGTAAGTAATACCTAGGAACTGATCCAAGAAGCAAGTATAAATGAGCCACTAACTAACAGTATCTGAGTAGCCACAATATAATTAAAGTCAACAACCTCATGGAATAAATTGTGCTGAAAACTAGCATACTGACACTAAGCTTTAGAAAGGGAGATGTTTTTCTAAACACAGGAGCTAGTCAAAAGACTATGAAATAAAAACAAACGGAACACATTTCAGACATTTAAAGAACTTAATATACATATCTGAACATGTCTTAGCTCTGGCAGCAAACCCACTCAGATACCCAAAATTAACCCTAAAACTACTGCAAAAGCTAGTTCAACCTGGGAAAAACCCACAGATTTAAGCATTTCAAAACTAGATTTTAAAAGTTCCAAAGATTAAAAGAAAGGAGGGGCATGCAAACAGAATAAATCTAGTTTCACAGCAATCAAACAATTTATTTTCAAAATAACTGAAATATTTAATTGCCATTTCAGTGGTAGGGTGGGGAAAGAAGGGTCATTTCACAACAAATAAATGGGGGGGGGGGGGGGGTTAAAAAAAAATTTAAACAAATACCTTTTAAATTTTTCGCCCTTTCCTCGGAGACAAAGTTTGGCCCCAAAAGCACAGC
>JANIJG010013869.1:56752-78570 GCA_024611175.1 Megaceryle torquata
AAAAAAAAAATTATTAAAAAGCAAAAAAAAAATTTTTTTTAAAAATAACTGAAATATTGAATTGCTGTTTAGGGGGGGGGGGGGGGAAAGAAGGGTTAATTAAAAAAAAAGAAATGGGGGGGGGGGGGTTTCAAAAAATATTTAAACACATATCTTTGAAATGTTTCGACCTTTCCTCTGAGAAGAAGTTTGGTCCCAACAGTACAGCTTTGTACAAAAATAAAAGTTTCTAGTGTGAAAATATGTATTGGTTCTAACTGAAACTTCTAACAAAGTCAATCTATTTTTAGTCTTAGGAATATTGTAGAAATCATCATCTTAAGCTTACAGATAGTGTCAGTCTCCTGTGGGGGAGGAAGGCTCCCATGCCAGCTCATAGCTATTTTCTTTCATGCTTCCTCCAACCCTTTTGGGCAAGAGTACATTTTAGAAACTTATTTTCCATCCTACACAACGACTTTCAGTGACTTTATCCCGCCCATGGATGTGGAGCACACCTGTGGGTTAAACCTGAGGGGTGTCACTCTGGCCCCTGGGACAACTGGTTGCTCAGTGCCGAGGAACAGGACTGAAACTAAAAAACACAAAAAGGCCCAGATCCTGCCTCCCTGACCAAATCCAGAGGGTGAGATGATAATTATTCTTTCACCTGCACCATCCTACAGAATATGGACCTGTATCCACATTAGCCACTACCATAAGGAGAGGCGTCCATGTGGTGAGCTCTGGGGTTTGTTTGGCTGGTTGTTTGGTAGATTCATAGATTTTCTAGCCACTGTATTATGTTGTTGGTTGAAAATCTTTAAACTATTGCTATTCAGAAATTAGTGTCACACAATGTCACAGCCACGGTCTATGGAGTTGTGATCCTCAAATTTTCAAATTTCAAAATCCATCAGATTTCAAAGTTAAGCCCAGTGTCCTGGAAAAAAAATATTAGTCTGGGTATAAATACAGGAGCATTTGGGGTCAGCAGTTCAGTCCAATGGGAAATCATTGCTCTCCATTTCTGCTTGCTACAAAAAATGAGCATGGCTCAAGTCTTCAACTCTAATACTCGGCACTCTCCGTGGGATATCATTGTTACCTTCAAGACTGCATCTCTGTTTGTTCAGGACTTCTCAGAACAGCTGTGTTTGGCTGAAACAATGAAAAAAAAAATTACTGGTAACAGGAAGTTCATGAGCACAGAAGACTAAAATTTCACAGAAGCCAAACCAAGGTTATTTAATTCAATGAATAAAGCAACCAAAGCATTTAGGAATAAGAATGAACTGTGTCACTTCCTCTGGCTTCACCCCCACCCACCCACACATGTCCACATACATTGATCAACCTATTTATTTCTCTTGCTGTATTGGAAGAAAGAAAGAGAGAGGGTAATATTAATATCAGTTGGATGTTGAAAAAGTTGTCAGAGGCTCCCATGTAGGGATTAAATAATCCATATAAGTAACTAGAATTGCTTGCATTCCAAGTATCCTATGAAAAACTGATCAAGCAAAACTTTGAACTCTGACTATGAAAACAGAGTGTGCTTTTGGCTGCACTATTATGGCAAAGGGGAGCAGAAATCTCTTTTCCTTTTCCACCCCCATCCCCCTCACTTCACCACATGAGCACAAAAATGTCCTGACCTGATTCATTCTTTGGGATCAGATGAGCTTTACCCGCCTTATTTCCTGTCCAGACAAGCAGAGTGATAAGAAAGCAGCTGTGGTTTCACTCTTCTCATCCATCTGGTAAGTGAAAAATTACAATAGTGTCTCTTCTTTTCAGCAATGAACTTAGATAGCATCTTAGATCCAAAATCTGCCAGCCCTTGCGAAGCCAAGATTGGACTGAAACATTTCTGTCCTGTCATGAATGCAGGAGGCCACTGAAATATTTACAAGCATCCCGGATGTATTATATATGTTTCTTTGTTCTATCTTTCAGTATCTATAGTATTATAAATTTTGTCTTTAGTAAGTAAATATCTTTTTCTATGGCACACCAAGTCCCTGATCTTGGCCTCTGATGGCAAAATCTGATAGAGTTCAAAGGAAGGCTAGGGCATAGGAAGAAATGCATGATATCCAGCTAATTGTGAAATGCTGTTTGTGGCAAGAAGACATTCTTATTCCTTGAAGCATGAAATCTGATTACTCTTATCTTCCTGTCCATAACTACAAACTATATTAATGTTCCTAACAGCACATGCTAGACAAGTCATTTGACTCAATGACCTTCCATAGTAATGATCAATCCCTTTTTTCTCTCCATACATGATAAAATAAGGCATTTAAGACTCAATACAGGTGCCAAAAATCACATAAAACCACACACATGACTTATAGCATACATCAATCCTAGAAGCTGAAGGGAGCTTTTTCTATAGCAGGACCTTCCTTTAAAGACTCTTGCAGATAAAGACACTTTTGTCCTTTCTGGGCTTTAACTGATGGTTTTTTATCCTCTGTTCTACTGTTTACAATACTTTCTGGTGCTAGTTGGGCTGTATTCTTCTCACCGTCTCCCACCTGCAGCCATGTCTGCACTGGAAAATGTTGTACCTCTGTCAGCAAAATGCACTACATGAGTCACATATTGGGTACACAACCATTTACAACCCTGCTGGCTGTCTAAGCCTAAGATTAATGAGAACAGTGTTTAATATCACACATTTTCCCAAAGCAGGCATTGTATTAGAATCTCTGCTGTGTATATTTACCAAACATCTGTACACATCTGTAGAACAAGCTTTCCCCCACGTTACTTGGCCAACCTTCTGCCTGTTACTTCAGGTCTTTGAGGTAGACACCTGTCTTCCTTGATGGCCATTAACTAGTAAACCTGCTGGAAGACCCAATAAATAAAATACCAATACTATCCAATAAGTAAAACATACTCACTAGCTCCTAAAAAGACCCTTGTCTATTTTGAGACCTGAGTGTACACCTGAAATGAACAGCTAACCCCATCAAGGACTGCAGTCAGGACAGTAATTTCATTACAGACCCCCAGGAATCTATCTCATTAGGAATAAGGTCCTGTTTGTGCCTAGTGCTGTACAAGCCTCAGAAGGGAGACACATAAGGTTATGTGCTTGTCCTTGCCCCTCCATAGAAGAGGCCTGTGTGTCAGAAGCACATTCCTCAGACAAGGACCCCCTTACCACTGCCTGTCCTTCCTAAGCCTGAAGATTGGTGATGACAGATGATACAGAAGAGTCCCAAAAGCTCAGATGTCAAGTTCACCCTCTTTTTTCAGCCCCTGGAGCTCTTCTGCATTACCTGATCTCTCTGGCCCCCTCTGTGCTATCGCTATAAAGATAACCTGTTGCTGACCCACAGCAACTATTGCAGGCACTGGGCTGCTTAACAGAAATCTGCTGTCATCATACCTCAGCTGAGAATTTCTTGAGATAGTAAGAACATAAGAAATTAAGTTATCACAGGGGGTTTGCACTTCCAGAGAGTACCATCAGTACCCTCAGTAAAACAGCAGCAGGAGTGTTGCGAGGAGGTCTGTACAGCCACTGAAGAGAGAGATCTAGAAGGCTGGAGTGACAGCTGAGAACCTATCTTTAGCTCCTTTCTCTTGCCTGGAAGCAAGCACCCAAGACTGCTTTGGTCAGGTTTCTTGCCTTCTTGCAACGCTGAGGCACAAAGCTGACCTTAAGCTGCTACTGAGAAAAAGTCTCCTCCTGGCTTGCTGCTGAGGCTGTTTCCTGCCCACCCTTGCCTGCCTGGTGGCTGCTGTCCTTCATTCCTGCACTCTGCTGAATTGTGTGAGCTCCCTGAAAAGCTGCTGGGCCCCAGGAAGGGTTTCTTCTGCACTGCTATCCTGCAGCTGCTCCTGCAATGACATGAAATCCCACTACTCAAGCCAATGTCCAGCAGTTGCAACAGAGAAAAGTGGCTCAGGAGATGAGGGACAAGGGCACAGGGAATTTCTTGACTGCCATCAGGTTGGGATTGCCACCATAAACTAACTCACATGTATGTGTCTGAATTCTACATGCTTTCAGCAGGCTTTGGTTTTGTTGGGAAATTAAATTGCTAATAGGAATGAAGTAACAAAATACCCTTGTGGCCCTGAACAGGTAGCAGAAGACATGGATTCCAGTTAACTAGCTAGATCTAAATCCCCGTATCAAGGTCTCCAAGGTATCAGAGAAAAAGGAGCTGCGAGCAGGACCCTGAGGGCTGCACGCAGCAGCAAAGCCATTCCCCAGGCTAAGGCCAGACACATTCCCAGGATGGAAGGATGAAGGACAGACCCAGCAGTGATTTTATGTTTACAGAAAATACAAAAGAAGGTGAACATCTACATCAGCAGCTCTGGGTGAAGCAAGGATGCTATTGCCAACCACAGACTGGCTTGCCCAACCCGGCCTGCAGAATGGATGGGCCCATGGCCTGTATTCAGCTGTAGGGTGTGAGGGGGCTTGTCCTGCCTGTCACATTGCCTATCCACTGCACCCCACTTCACTGCTCACTCGAGTATCCAGCTTCTCTCACAATAGCCGCATGTCTGTGTGTCCTCCTGAGCATGCGTTGCTTTCATCCAATCTGCCTTGCTGTCCAGAAACTGAATGAAAATGCAGAGGGACACCCAGGGTGTACCTCCAGCCCTTTTCCATCTGATGTTGATGGTGCTTTTTCAGTTGTTGATGACCATGGTAAAGTTGAGTCAGGTGAAGTTGGTGCTGGCTCTAGGACTGGGGTCCCAACACTGCAGGGATCCACAGTGTAACATGGGAACAGCAGAATCAAGCAGGAGAGGGGGCAGGCTCCTCACTCTGAACCTGCCCACAGTACTTCATGAGAGCTATAAATCACAGTCCCTAGCCAGCCTCAGCTCCCCACATCCCACTCTGCTTCCTCTCCCTTTGAGCGTTGCCCCAGTTGACTGGTGGGATACACTGCGGCACCAGACCCAGCCCGTTCCTCAGTCTGCCTGTCCTCTCCACCACAGAGGTGGTGGCACTGCCACCTCCCACCCGCTCCAGGCACTGTTTGGCCCTGAGGAAGAGCCTGCAGGAAGGTGTCATGGCCAAGGGAGCATTACAGAGCAGGGCCCCACCTCAGGACCCTCGTGTCTCCACTCTCTAGGAGCATTTTGGGGAAGAGAACC
The DNA here is from genome assembly GCA_024611175.1 of Megaceryle torquata. Taxonomy (NCBI): domain Eukaryota; kingdom Metazoa; phylum Chordata; class Aves; order Coraciiformes; family Cerylidae; genus Megaceryle; species Megaceryle torquata. The sequence goes on from JANIJG010013869.1 coordinate 61,874, forward strand.
TTGCCATTCCTCCTAGCCCTTTCCTTCTTGCTGTTAGTGGGAGCCTTTCCTGCTTTTGTCAGTGATCTGGGGAACAGGGCTCCCTGGGAATTCCCTAAGTGGGTGGTGGGGCTAGGGGAGAAGCAGAGAAGGAAGATGCTTTTTTATGATACAGAGCCCCTGCCGACACATGTCACCCATCTGTGGCATGTCTGTTTGTTATAGAGAAATTCACAGACAGATTTAATGTATTAAACAAAAACAAACAAAAGCCAAGACTTTGGTTGATCATCCCAGCTGGAAATAAAAGACAATCACTTCAAGGGCTCTGGGTGTGCATGCTTGATGGATTCCCAGTGTAAGGACAGACATTCAGCTAACCCCATCTGAACCCAAATCAAAGTAAACGCTCCTGTCTGGATATTCAAGAAGGGGTCACAGAGGTGAGTGAGAGAACATCAATGCCATTGAAGCTGCTCCCAGGCAGCATCTTTTAGGTGGGTTGACAGTCCTAGCAAGTATGTGAGGGCAAGTTATGAGCACACAGTACACCTGTCAAAACAAAGATAATGATACAGCTTTTGGGACTTTCCTCCTCTGCCCAACACCTAGTCTCACTACAACAGTAACACCATAATACCTTAGAGACCACTGCCCTGCTGTCAGGTGTATCTGAGGATTTGGAAGTAAGGACAGGACAAGCAGACACACAAATCACCTCATTTCCATAGGAACAACCACAGAAATAATCCTGCCAGAAATAATAAAAAATGCTGGTAAGGCAGTTTCTCAAGTTCTAAATATCCTGGGTACAGTTATCTTTATTATTAAAAGAAGAGTTTTATTCTCCTAATCACAGAGACAGTCCTGCCAAGAAGGAACTCCACTGAAACACCAGCTGCAGGACTCAGAGATTAAACAGAAACTTTTGGATAAGCAGGGCCCCCAAGGCAAGGCAGCTAATCCATTCCTCCTGTTGCTAAAATCTTGCTTCATCATGTCTCTGTTGGAGGATGCCTGGTGGTTTGTCTTTGTTCTCCCTTTGTATGGGATAATTGTTCTTCCCTTGGGAGCAGCAGGGTTATGTTTGGGACAGAGCTGCCTCCAGAGCTTGAGATGGGCAAAAGAGGGACAGAGGGCCCGTCATTCACACAGAAATAGGGAGCCAGCAGGAGGAGGAAGATGCAATTAGAGCTAGCCCTATCCTGGGGTCTGAAGGGCCATGTGGAGTGTTTTGTACCCTTGAAAGTCTCCACGCTGCTGAGCAAACAGCAAGGCAGAAAGAAGAAACCCTGGTTTGGGATACTGAGGACAACCCTAATGGTATTATTTTTAGTTCACCCTACTCCTGCTTGCTTCTCTGTGGGAAGATTGTATTATTCCAGAGTGCTTTGCATGTCCATGCAATGGCAGCAAGTCATCAGGTCATGGGAGAGACACCAGTGCTGTTTCCATGCTAGGGAACTGCAACAACTATTAACTGCTTCATCACCCAGGTTCCTGGATGACAGAGAAGATATCTGAAAAGAAGACTGATGATCATTTAAAGATAGTTCATCCTTTGACACAAGCATCACTACCTCAGTTATAGCATCAGAAATAGCCATAATCTATTTACCTTTCACTTTAACAATCCCTTTCTCTCTGCAATGTTACTGTCTTGCCAAAACTAAAATGTACCACACAGGGGCTTATTCACATTTTCCTCTAACCTGCCATAGATCTATTTTAATATGAAAATGTATCTTCTTAATGAAAAGTTGTAAATAAAATATTAAAATAATTATTAATAATTGAAAATAATATTTAATGTGCAAATATTTCTTCTTAATATGTTAGTAAAATATTTTTTTACTGATAGAATCTCAACAGGGGAGAAAGCCTATAAACACTGATACAAGATGGGACCTGAAATCTGGGAGGCCCAGGGATCTGAGAGAGCACTGAAACTACATTGGGAAAGGCACGTGGCAAAGGAATGCATTCCCCATTGGCCTCCACAAGGTTAACATAGTCATTCCAGGCAGAAGGAAAGCTCTCACTGGCAAGAAGGGATTGATGAAGAGAGAAAGCACTGATCCAGAACTGTTCAACTTCATCTGTTCCAAACTTCAGCAACAAAACAAGGCAGCCTTTGATTCATGGCAAAAACCTGCAATTTCAACTTAAAAAATAGCCATTGAGAGCTACAGGGAGATGGACAGTGTAGAGAAAGTGTGGCCATGGTGCTAAGTCTCAGGAGGTCTGCTTGCAGGAAATCTGGGTTCTCTCTTCAGCTCTGCCCACAGGCTTCCTCAACAATCTGGGGTAAGTTACTGTCTGTATCTTCTGTTTCTCAGCCAAAGAACAGAAATAATTGGCCAAGGAAAATAAAGTCAATTACAATGGGAAGTCATGAAATAACCTAGGGTCAACACCCACACTGAATTCCAAAATACACTCAGAGAACAACAGATTTATACTCTAAGTATCACATCTTCATTTTAAAACACAATCTTTTGGGCATACAGCCCTGTATTATTCAGTGGATAAGAAAACACATGAAAAGGGTTTTTTTGGGGGGTGGTTATTCCACTGATTCCACTGATTTTGAATGTCCCTTGAGTTCAGGCACAAACCAAAAACCGGGAAAACTGCAGGATCCTATCCTACTCCCCTGACAGCTGATTAGCCTACCCAAGGACTTGACATTTCTTTGTACTTGCCCACAGATCAAGGAAACAGAAGTGGACTGCACCAATTCTCACAATGTCTTCTGGTACCATGGAAGCAGTTACATTCTATCTCAGTCCTGCCCAAGAAAGTTCCAGATAGCAATACTACCAGTGCCTCCGCTGAGAGGATAAAGGCCAGAAATAATGCTGGTGATGTGGACATTACACAAACCACATGACAGGGGTGGCATAGAGTCACACAAAACCCTTAACAAGATAATGAAATGTGGATTCTGTCCTAGGAAGAGAGGGAGTGGCAGACATGAAGGGTATGTAATACTCATAACACAGGGTTAGGGAGAAACCTGGAGTACACACACACAGCCCACAGGTTTAGGCTGGAAAGTGGATGGATCTGGCTTTTGACTCTTCACAACTAGAGGATATGGGAGGCTCCAGGGGCTCCTGTGATGCACAGGGGATTTAAAGGCTTGAGCCCTGGTGAGCACGTGGAGAGGAGCACACAGTGCTGGTTGCAGCCATAATACAGAAGGCAACTCTGCACAGATGCCATATGTGGTGGCCTGGTGCAGGCAGGGAGGCAGTCAGCTATGGGCCTTCCCTCTAATCCGGAGAAATGTGCTGCTTTGCAGCCCATAGGACTAGCCTGCTTGCCTGGATTTGCAGGCACGTTAGCAGAGAAGGGAGAAAGTCAAAGGGGAGAACTAGCACTTTCTTATTTAATGTGCGTCTTGTGGCTTTGCAGCATTTTCCCCTGAGAATATTCCTCTGAAGTCTCCTTAGTGACTGAGACAAAATGGGTCAAAGAGGTACTTGATTCACAGCCCCCCAGAAAACACTGCTATGTACTCCATTCCATTATTATCAGTTCCCTGTGGTACTCACCCAGCACCTTCCCTTGCTGACCCTTGACTGTCTCTGGCCACATCACTCCCTGGGCAAATCCTTTCCTTCTCCCTCCCCAATCTCTGGCTCTTCCCTGCCCTACTCTTCCATGCTTCTCCATACCACTTCCCAAGTCACATCCTTCAGACAGTAGTTTCCCCTTCTATGTCAACTGCCCCAACTTCTTTGCCAGCTCATGGTCTGCCATTAATGGTACTGAGGGGAAGCCATCCTGTGCAGAGATGCAGAGTCACTAAGCCCTGTGGCATGTCCACCTGCAAGAGAGGGTTTGCTTCTGCTATTGCTGCCTGGATTTGTTGGTTCAGCTTCCTTCCAGATGAACAGAGGTGTCAGGCAGCCATAGCCTTCCTCCTTTTATTATAAAGAGGACAATGGTTCCTACCATATCTTATGCTAAATATACACTATCTCCTCCCCTTCCTCAGGCCTGGGAAGTGCTGTGAGATGGGGTCTGACTTAAGCACCATAAAGTTTATTCTGTGACAGCTGTTCTGGTATATAACAGATTTTTTTTTTTTTATTCTTATTCAGAGTTGGCAGGGCCCTGGTGCCTAGCACACTCCCTAGAACAAAGGCAGGAGGTTTTGTTCTGCCCGGGGAGCAAGCCAGGCAGCCTCTCTGCACTGGTGGCTGTCCTGCTCCTCTACTCACATAAAGCACCAGGGCTGTGAGCCCTGGTAGGTGTTGCTTCTCTTTTTACTAGCAGTTAGAGGCCTCTCCACATCTCCCAGGCATAAGTGAAAGCAGGAGCAATCCTCACTAGACATACACATGCAGAGGCCAGGGCCCATGCCTCTTCTTCAGGGTAGGTGCAAAGGTTGTTCTGGGTCCTTCTCCTGACAGCCAGAACTCCCTGTGGATTGGACAGACCCAGGACACCATGTGCAGGGAGACTGGAGCAACAAAGCTAAAGCGCAGAGATGCTTTCATATTGAAAGTCTTAGGTCAGCCTGCAGCAGACAGGTGCTAGTTCAGAGGTCTAATTCCCTTGCATCCATTCCATCCTTGCATTCAGACTTTGGTTTGGGACCACACTACACAAAAGGGAGGAAAAAAATTCTGTGCTCAAGGACAGAAGTAAGCAGAAATGGCAACCCCAACAGCTGATACAGCAGACATATCATGTTAAGTCCCCCTTCCCCAAACAGCCTTGATAACAGTACTTGATATTCAGTATAATTTGTATGTATTATAATTACACTGCATCAGCTGCTGGAAAAGAGGGAAATAAAAGTAACAGTGGGTTTATCCTTGCTCTGTGGACCTCAGGACAGAACAGCAGCAACTCTCAGCACCAACTCATCCCTCAGGTCTCTTGCTGCCTGTGACATCCCTGACCCAGAGTCAGACTCCTGAGGTATATGCACCCAGGAGAGGTGCTGATGAAAGCTGAATACTGCATGGGGAAACACCCCACCAACCTGTAGGAAATGCTGAGGAGAGGGCTGTAACACAAACCTCTGCATCTCCAGGGCACTTGCAAGTATCAAGAGAGGTGAATGGTGCCACTAGGACCTGACATCTGGTCAGACATACCGTCTGGGAATGGTATGTAGGGAACACCCCTGGGACCCAGCCCTCACCTCTAAAGAATATTTACTTATTTTATGCCACACACAACAGTTCAGGGGGATAAAACACACACAAAAAAATTTGTTCCCTTGCTGAAACTCCAGGTCTTTGTAACATTCTGATTCTGGAGGCATTCAAATGCTTTCTCACCAAGGATGAATGCAAAGTTACATCTAGCACAGGACAAACCAATTCCCTGTTCCCTGGGGTAAAGACAGCAGCTCTTGCACACCTCCGCAGCCTTGCTTTGCTGTCAGTCAGGCTCAGCTGCTATCTCAGCAGTTTTAAATATCCCTTGAGTTCAGACACTGCTGCAGAGCAGGGGATCTCACACCAAGGTATCCCCATGATACTGAGACGAAAGGTGCCCTCTGCACATCCAGCATTTTCTCCCCAAGAAAACAATCCCAGCCTCCCCAAGTCAGCTCAAAATATCTAGGTCAAGTACATCACAAATTCAAGTCAGAGATAACACAATGGGAGACAAAACCCAAAATAAAACACAAACAAGAGATTGCTCCTCCACAAGATTCTGCCTCAGATACCCCATTGTAGGGGCTAAGCCTACCAAAGCTGCAGTGCAGAAGCCTTTGAGCACAGGGATTAAGGCAGACCCCCTGGCCACCACCATCTGTGCCCAGGGCATCCTGAGTGCAGCACTCTGGGGTTGTTCATGCTGCACAGGTCCCAGAGAGTATTGCAGAGCAGGTGGAGGAGGAGGAGGAGGCTTTTCCTGTGGCTGCCTTGTGGCTCCTGAGCTGTTGCTTAGGTGCAGACCTCTGGAAAGTGGAGAGGGAATTAAACTCCCTAGTGTACATAATGAAGCTCCTGAAAAGCTGTCCCTATAATTAGCTTTGTACATAGTGAACACAGTCACCAGGGACATTGCTTTTGCTCTCAGGTTTGTTTGCAGAACGAGCACTTCATTCGTGTCCTGTTTTGTTTCCCCCCAGTACTGAGGAAGAGTCACGTCGCTGTGCCCAATTCCTGCAGCTGTTGTGTCTGCACATGGCCAAGACACAAACCTCAAGAGACGCAAGCACCAGGCCAGTTCCCCCCACACTGTTTGGTCTGGACCACAGAGATGCGTGACACTGGAAACATCTACAACACCAAGGCTCCTCACAGATGTCCCCCCCTGAAGACTTTCCGCTTTACCTTACTGCAGAGAAAGCAGTACAACCCTTCCTAGGAAGGAACAAGCTATATCCATAAATTGTCCTATTGAGGGAAAGCAAATACAGACCTTCATGTTCCAGGGCTGGTAAAAAACCCAGGAGTTCAAAAACAGTTCACACACCACTGATATGGGGATGTTGAAAGGCAGGTGTGAGCCTGGGCTCTAGGCCAGTGTGAGGTGAACCATGTCTGATCATCAAAGCCATATCATGTGAAAGAGTCTGAGACGAGACCCTGTACCTCCTCAGTGTTTCAGAGGGACCGAGCCCTCTGCTCAAACCCTCACACAGCCCTAGGGTGAGAGACAACTGATCAACTCCACCATGCCCCTCACACAGGGTACACACAGGCCACACAAGCCTCATTCATTGCACAGGCAACTCCAACACCAAAGTCAAGGCTTCATTCATGCTCTTCCACTCCATCATGGCAACCTAGGAGAGTAGAGCACTAAAAGAGGAAGTCCATCTGCATGGGAGACAGAGTCTTAGGGATATGAATGACAACAGTTTGATCCAGATGGAAGAGGCAAGGCTGGCACTTGCAACTCCCTGCTGTGGCCTTCTTCACAGTGGCTGGCAGTTACTTTGCATCCCTTCCAGCTCCTAACTTCTCATTCTGTGGTGGGAGCTGTGTTTGCCTCATCTGCAAGAACAACTTCTTTCTGTTCCCAGTTCTTCGCCTTGGGCTAATCTCTGAGAAAGAGCTGAGGTTTTTCAGCTCTATGCTTCTTAGGTTTGCTGTCTCAAGCCAAGTCTCACAAGCCCTGAGAGACAATGCAGTCAGTGTTTGACAGAAGCATCCATACCTCATGCCAAAGGATGCAGAGCCAAGTATGAGGCAAGACCACTGCATGCATCTAGTACAGCAGAACAGGGATGGCTCATACATCTCATCTGCAAACTCCCCATCCCCTGCACCCCAGGACTGGAACCTCTGAGGGATATCTGAGGTCATTATACAGACATTAACCTTTCCCTCTAATGCAGTGTGGAAATATCCCCCATCTTGAAATGCAACTTTCTACTGACCTTCTGCCACAGTTCCCATTCCTCTTAGCCTCAATGTGTATCTTAGGCTCATTCTCACTTCTGCTGGACCAGCTCAGACCTGCTGTCCCCCGTGGTGTTCTGATCCCAAACCTTCACAGAAACCTCTCATCCCGATGGAAATGTCTATTGATGATGAGTCTAGTTACATGGGGAATGATTCTTAGTAACCAATGTGACTGGTTAGGCATTGCAAGCCTGGTTAAATTCAGAGAAAGGAGATTTTTAACTTACTCACCAGGAAATGCACAGGGTTTGTCCTTAAGTGAAAGACATAAGGAGTGGGAAATCAAACAGCTGCATAAAAATTCAGGCTATTCACTTTCCACTTTATTTAGTAATGTAAATGTTCATGTGTCATCAAGCAATCAATCCATTCCTAGTGTCAGAGGAGGCTGACAGTGGATTCAGGCATGTTACCAAAAGCAAAGAGAATTAGGAAAAGAGATCTCTGGGAACTACAAGCTTTATCTATGATACTGGCATTTTGCAATATCATCCTTTGCTCCAAATGAGGTGGCATGGAAGGACACAATGTAGGGCAATACCAGAGCTCCTAGAAAACTGAAGAAAGACAATTGGAGTCAACAAATGAGAAGGAAGAATAGATTCCTAGAGAGGACAGACAGCATATATGTAAATAACATGGAGATGGGAATCCATGACTGACTTGGGCCCTTAATCCTACTATCCCAGAAATTCCTGAGCTGTAGGGCTCAGTGAACTCTCCATACACCAGAAGCAGATGACTCTGGGCACAGTTACCCTGTTGGCCGAGAAAGAATCAGAGTTCCTCATTGAGTGCCTTCTCATCAGGTTCTTCTTCTTTCTAAAACATATTAGAGGCATGAAATCAGTTTTGATGTTGCTTGGTTTCTCCGCATAGTGATAAAAGGAAAGAAATCAACTTAAATGCCTCCCTCTGCTGTCTAGGCCACTGCCCTACTTATACCATTTCAATTGCACAATGTAAGGTCCTGACACGTGAAGCCTCTGTGATATAAGAAGATCAGTTTTGTTAGAGACTCTTAACACTGAATGAACATGGAGATTAAATTGTCCCTCTCCCAGCAGAGACCTCTGGTGGAGTCCTAAATCCTTGTCTGTATACTCTGTTCTGTGGCTTTCTTGACAGATTTCCTTCCTATTCATGCCACTGTCTCTCTGATCCTCCTGGCAGTGGTGCTGCCATCCACCACCCCCACTCTCAGTGTCCAAAAGCACCCTTCACTCCATCTCCCCAGTTGCTCTTCCCAGAAAATACATGCTACACTGAGACCTTCATACAACTGCAGAGGTCAGTGAAATCTTGCTGTAGGCGACAAGGCAGAGGTCAATGAATAAAAAGGCTCTGCAAAGATATCCATCTCTGCTCTAGATCTAATGCTTTTCTGATATTAAAGTGAAAATAAAAATGAAAGAGCAGATGGTAGGGGTGGGAAAGAGTTCAAGGGACTGAAGTCATCTTCCTCAAGAGCCTTGCGAGCATCCTACAACATCCCAGCTTTCTGTAGACTGTACAGGAGCCCCCTCTTTACCTTCTGCATTCTTTGTGAGAAACGATTACAGAAGTCCCGTACACGTTCAACAGAGACTTCATCCAGAGTCAATACATCCTGCTCCTCATCTGGTACATGGAATATAGCCAGAGCTGGCAGCTGGGACTTCTTCAGTTTGAAGAATGACATTATTCGTTCATTGCTGTTCAAATTGATGTCTACCAGGATAAAGAGAATCTATGATGGAAACAGGAGAGAAAACGTGAGCAAAACAGAAACTGAGGGAGAGAACACGTTCCCAGAGAGTAATCATATGAAGATTAACCTGATGTAAGAGGCTTTCAGCTGGAGCAGCAATACCTCTGTTTTAGGGCTCCCTTTCCAACTAGCAAGCTGAAAAGAGAGGCTGGTGTTGGAGAGAAGCACTTCCACAGGGTTAGTATAAGAAATAGTATCACATCTTCACTGGTTCATTCATCAGCTTTTAGCTTTGTCTATGAAAAATTCACTAGACAACAACAGTTTTTTATTCAAATGTCAAACAACAAGTTAATAAAAAAAGCACTCAGAATAACTAGGCTGCTAAGTTTTGACACTTTCTGTACAAAATCTCTTCCACCTTTAAAACAGATGGATAGCATTTTAAAATGGTAATATAACTGAGAGTCAACGTTCTTAAGCTTACAGCCTCTGATAAAAATCCCAAAACTAAAAATCTGCACATGTTTTATACATAAATACAAAGAATAGAGTAAGAATAAAAGAATAAAAAGGTTGGGATTTCAAACTCAAAACACCACCTTCCTTACAGAATAAAACAAAAACACACAAACAACTGGACCCTCAGCTAGAAAGGCTGGGTATCATCATTCACAGTTCCTGACTTGGATCTCTCCAATGACTCACATTTGGCTCACGAAGCTAAAGGGTGCCAAAGTACAGAAAATTTTTCCTTCCTCTCTTATATTCCAAAATATTTCCAAAGACATGGAAATTGCAATTGTCCACTGTCACTCAAGAGAAGACATCTTAATGTTTATCACGTGTTTTAGAATGACACATTGCCAACAAGTGCTGTGACATGGGATGAATCCTCCTTCAGCAAAAGGATAGGCCATGGATCCTATGCTGGATGTGCTCCATGGGTCTTGCCAAGACCTGTGTGGCCTCAGAGTCACACCTGTGAGGCACTCCATAAGGTGTGTTGGTACTGAGGCCACAAGCACTGGAAGTAGCTGGAAACTAAGCAGGATTCTCAATGGATACATTTCTACAATAGATGCCACATGGCAGAACTGGCATTTTCTCATGAGAAATTTGTTTTATTCAGATATTCCCAACCAACACTAATCAGAAAGAACAAATGCAGTGACCATAGAAAATTACACTGACCATGAGACAAGACTCACCTTGCCCAACTTCTGACATCTAGGTCTTAGTCTTGTTTCAGCCAGTCATCTAGCTGACTTCTACAATAAACAATGACAGACACTTTATGCCACCTGTTTTAGAAGCAAAGGAAGGACATGCCTGTTGTTCTCTACCAGGGCTGAAAAGAGCGTACAGCCTTTGCACAGACAACTTACCAAACCAGTAATTCACCAAAACAAAACCTACTTGTGATGCCAACTCTCACATCACCACTAGAAACCAGGCAGTTCCATCCCAAATGGAAAGTTCATTTTCTTTCATACTATCCTGTACAATAGCTGTTTCTTTCTTTCTTTCTTTTTTTTTTTTTTTTTTTTTGGGGGGGGGGGGTGGGTTTTGTTTTTTATAATTTTGAAACCATTTTCATGAAAATGCTTCATTCTGTAGCAATCTTCTTGCCTGTGTTCAGACATCTGCTGCTACAGGCAGTGAAGGATCTCCTGCATAGATAAGGTACTCCTGACAAATTCTTCCCTCCATGCATGATATTATCTGTGCACTGTCACCTGTAATAAGCTCTCTTTCAGAAAACTCTGTCCCCTGGTGCTGTCTTGGTGTCTTGACAAGCTGATTCCTAGCCCAGTGCTTTTAGAACATTTTGTTCCTGGTAAATACTAAGATATGGAATGATGTTATTGCCCAAGGAATTAAAGTTAATTGAAAATAGTACTGCAGTGGTAGAAACCAATTTGATGTTGCTTAGTTTTTCCTCTAATGAAGACAAACAAGGATGATCAAGCCTCATATCCAGTGTCTGACTTTGAGCTTCATGGAGCTGCAACCTTCATTCTTTGAGGAGATTGCAAAAGCAAAAGATCAAATTTTGAAGTTTGAGTAATTTCTTACATAGATTATATAGCACATAAAAGCAAAATGAAAACATCAGTCATGAATTTAGAAAAAGAGAAAGCTATAAAACCAATTTTACTGCACATATCAGTTAAGAGACACAGACTACCATATATTACAGTCTCCCCTCTCTATGGCTAAAAGAGGCATCTCTAAATACTATCTCTCTCAGTTCTGGAGCCATCGATGTCTGACAAGAAAAATTTAAAGTCTATGAATGACTGTCTGCAAAAGAAAGGGCACTGACCTTTCACTTCCACAGAAGAATTCTTGAAGGACTCTCAGGAGTTTCTCAGAACACATTTCTAAATGGGCCTACATATAAATTAAAAGGGACTTTGCAAACATCTCCACCCACATCAGTTTGCCATTGTAAACCGGTTACATCAGCTGCAGAAAAAGCTGCTTTTGTTATTCCCAGCATCACCTTATTGAAACTTCTGTAAATACCTGCGAGGTACACCAGCTGTAATTGACATGTTATACTCTGATATTGTGTAAACTGAAGATGCTTACACTAATTTGCCTTAACAATGCAAACCCTGACATTTCCTTTCCAGTAGAAAGCCTGGACTCTTGGTAGTACTTTCTCCCATAAGAACATATTTGGTTGCACTGGGATCCTTCCAAGAAGGCTGGTGGATACACTCCTGCAGCTGCACTGCTCTGAACTCTCTCTGCTCACTGTTACTTGCCCACAATTGTTTCTCAAAGTTTGCCAGAAAAGTACCATATTTCTTCTTATTCTTGACAGCTGTTGCTGGTTTAGTATCATCTAACATGTGCACTTTCCTCTCCAGCATTTTATAGCCCCTGGGTTCTATGATAAAATCTAGAGGAATCTAGACTGCCTTCAGACACTCACTGCTGCTCAGGGTACAGTTCAGGCTGTTTTAAAATAACAGTCCTCACCATACAGACTCATGGATCCTCCAGCTGAAAATCTCAGCTTCCTCTCAGGTGAAAATGAAAAGATTGTAAACCAGAAATGAAGAGACCATAATCCAGGACCTGTCAGGTGAATTGCTTCCTCATGATCTACTAATGGTTGAACTTGATGATTTTAAGGATCTTTTCCAACCTAGATGATTCTGTGATTTTCTTCATTCTTTGGGGTCAGCCACTCGGAAGCAGCAGTTCCTCTTCATCTCTCCATCAATCCAGACAACAAGTTTCTATTGTCCCTCCAGCTGGTGACAGCAATGACAAGGATTCCCCTTACCTCAAAGCACAACAGAGGTGTGTGAAAGGATCAGTAGCCCTTCTCCTGCTTGAGAACCCTCTTGAGGTTCTGTTTGTGTTCTGCACTGTCTTGTAGAGGAGTTGAAACACATGTTAAGTCTCCCCACTGTGTTCTGTCACTCTGTAATCACTGTAAAGCACTGCTGGATACAGTGGTACATGATCACAGGAAGCCTGAACACCTCTTTGCTGCACAGCAATGATTGCTTGTTCAAACCACTGACAACACTAACCCTGCAGCACAAACAAGCCTTTCACCACCAGCCCACAGACTATGAATTATTCACTAGTAATCCTGAATGAAATTCAAGTCAAGAATTTTGCATTTATTCATAGACAATCTGCAAGCTGCAAAAAAGCAAAACCTACTCAAAACTTGTTTTGAAGTAAACCTGAGTTAACTTGGCAATCCTAGCAACAGATAATACCACTTAGGAAAATTAGCCAGCAGAGATTTCCATGGTATTATGCAGAGACTGCTTCTCACATTCAAACTAATTGATGTCTTTACATGACAGAGCAATGGAGACAAACCTAAGTGGGCATACTGCTCCGCTTACTCCTTGGTATCCAGATCTAAGACCCAAACAGCAGGATCCTAGCTCTTCCCTACTGCTTTGGAAGAAAAACTACTTCTTAGACTCCCTTAGTCCCTTCATCTATGTGTCCTGCAAGTACCACTGCAGTAAAGTGGAAATGATTAGTCAAATACCCACACCTTTAATCTCTGGCAAACTTCTGGACTGATTCAGTGGGAAATTTGTCTGTATGAATAATTAAAAAAAAGTTAGATTTGGCTCACCAGCAATTCATAAATTATCTAGACTTCAGTACAACATTTTATCCAAAATATTGTCAAGCATTTCTAGGAAACTTATTCACATTTGCTCAAATCTGGGCATGTCACATGAAGAGAAAACAGGCTGCAGCTGCATCAGCAGAGGATAATGATACTAAACAGCAATGCGCTGTATTAGAAGAATTAGCTGTTTGGGGGGAGACCTTTATCAGACTCTGCTGCTTATGGAAGACAGTGTTAACAGTGTCACTATAACACACATCTCACATGAGATTGGGAATTTTTCAGATAAATAAATTTTCTTTTATCACTATGTATTCAGCAAAGCAAAGCACTTTTGAAGAGACTTTTGATTTTGATGCCTGGTTTCTGCCTGGACTCTTGCCAATGGGTGGGACAGATGGCAAGGTCCAAAGTGGTTCTGCCATAAAAAAAACTCAAGACTTCTGAAGGTGCACAGTTCTGAGGTGGCCCCTCCATTTGGAGATGAGGATATACTTGATTATTTTAATCTGACCCTTCAGTACCACAAACAGATGCATGCAGATGTTCTTGTTCTTAAATCCCAACTCTTTCCAGCTCCACTCTTCTCCCAGGAAGATCTCTTCTGCTGCCTCTCATCTTAGCCTCCTCCACTGCTGCAATCCTCTGCCCCCTCCCATCTGCCATTCTCCCTTGCCCCAAATGCCTTCTCATTGCTTACAATCCTCCTTTGCTTGGCAGTTCCTTCCTCTGTCCCTGAACACAAATTCCCCTGTAATCCAGTTGTTGGCATAGAATCAGTCATAGGAAAATTTACTGTCTGGAGAGCTCTGCCCACAGAGGGGTGGGAGCCAGGAGAAATCTCTCCAAAAGGCCCCATCTATCCCATCACTGTAGTATGGAAAGTCAAAAAAACCCATTTCTAACTCCTTTAAAATAGCTATTTCCTCAGGATCCACCCAGAAGTCTAAGGGTTAAGAAACACCATGACAGTACTTGTTGTCTGGTCACTTATATAATACTCCCTGGCATCTTGCAGGCTGTATATACAAAATCACCTCTCACACAAGTGGAATGCAACCATCACTACGCTCAAATGCAGCAGCTGTTTGTCATCTCCCAGTACAAGAGAACAGAACTGGACCAGAAGCAAGGAAGTACATAATGTCCCACTGAGGGAGCAGAGGAGCAGGATACAGGGGATATTTTCCCCACACAGAGGCAAACTGGTAAAAGGTGAACAGATCCAACCCCTCCACTTAATTATCCAGCTAATTCTCTTTACCTTCTACTTGGCCTTTGTTCCCCTAATGCATGGAGAAGGAGATTATGCCATCCCCAGCCACAGAAGAAATCACTGTTCTCCTTTTTTTCTCTCTAATGGCTTCCTTTCCTCTCTTTTTGTACTTACCTTCCCCTTGAAGAGCTCTGCTGCTGCCCGGTATCTGCGCATTCTCTCAGGGTGCTTGGGGGACATCTTGTCTGTGATGAGGAGGAGGTTAAGCTGGAGTGAACTCTGCATCACACCTACTGCTGTCTGCCAAAAACACAGCCACCACAGAGAGAGAAATGCACATTGAGAACATTCAGTCCATATTGGATGCACTGCAAGAGAGACATCAACCCTCACATCTCAGCTGAAATTCCTTTAAAAATCAGCCTCACAAGCAGGACAGCTTTCTTTAAAGCAGGAGGGATCAAATCTGGGTTCTTTGTGAAGCACTTAACTTCCTGGCTTTACTTTTTCCCAAGACTAGAGCCTGAATACCACAAAGGTTCATCACTGGCCTCAGCAGAGTCAGTGATTAGGCAGGGGGACTGCCTGGATACATCAAGCTGAAGTCTAGAAGGGTGAGGAAGTGGAGAGGGAAGGCCAGCAAACAATGAATGTAAGAGTGCCCTGAATCACTGAGGTCTAGCATCTGGCTGAAAAGGGAGCAAGAAAGTAGGAAGTATTTGTGGTCTCAGAGTTGTGTCTCCCCTTATTTCCTTCCTTTAGCATTAAGCTGTGCATAGGATGGGGATGAGTCCAGCAACCCCAGGGCAAAGACATTCCAGACTGCTGAGGGTTAAAATTTCATCTGCAGTCCCACAGTGGGAGAAGACCTGGAGCTGGCCGTCCCTCATCCCCTGGGTGAGGGCCAAGCAGGCAGCACACACTGGCCCTCTGTGAGGAGAAGAGCTGGCACTGCCCAAGAAGCCACTGCACCATCTCCAGGCACTCACTCACTCACTCATCATCTCACTTCTCCTTCCGCCTGCTTCCACCTGCAGCCTCTCCCTCAAACTAAACAGCAGCCAGGCCAGACCTGCTGCCTCCCCCATGCCACCAAAACCACAGAGGCACATACTGTGCAGCTCCAAGCCAGCAGGAGAAGGAAGTTTCCACAAGCTTCAGCAGTAATAAGGGAAGGCTCAGGGAGTGCATGCTGGCAAGGGCCATGCACCACAAAGCATCTAGTTTTTGGTAGCCAGGACTCTGCTCTTAGCCTAATGTTTACCAGACATTTTGTATCCCTTCACTTCTCTAGTGGTGTACAGATGGAGCAGGGCAGAGGGGATGCAAACTAAGGCTAAAGAGCATTAGAAAATCTCAAGGGAGAGGATGAGGCTGAAGGTGAGGGTGAAGCCAGCCAGAATCAAAGGCCATGACAAGGCTGGTCTGAGAGTGGGCAGGGCTGGAGCAGCAGTTCCTCCAGCACCTCCACACAAAAGTGTGCCTGTCCACACAACCTTGTGCAAGAACTATCAGCAGAGCTCATTGACATGGCTGGGTCACATCTGACTCTCCTGGAAAGCTCACAGAATAAGTATTGCTCAAAACTGCCTGAAGTGTGTGGGAGAAAAAGGACCCAGGATGGGGAAAGAAACTCTTGGCAGCACTAAGCACGATCTGCATGACCCCAGACTCTGCTAACCAGCAGCATTCTTAGATGTAAACAGCATCTGCAATGGGAATAAATATTTACAAGAAAACAAGCTATGTTAGGGGATCTGCAAGGGCTTTGGGCCAGAGACTGCAGAAGGCACTGTTAACTGCAGCACCTTGATAGGACTCCAGGGTGTCTGGAAAAAAAAAAACTTAAATAACATGTGTACAACCATTCAGTAGAGAGCCCCAGCTGAACAGCTCAGGTCTTCTCAAGTCAGGAAGACAGCCTGGCTTCCAAACAGGAAGGACATCGAGGAGTGAGAGCCCAAACCATCATCAGAAACACATAAAGAAAGAGGTATGATCTAATGCATTGCCAAAAGATGCAGTGGAGGCTCCAAGGGTTCAGAAAGCCTAGGCAATTATAAAGATAAGAACATACCCACTGACATGACTTGGGTGTTCTCCTCAAAGGACTGTGAGGACAGTGAGGCAGGATACAGCTTTTCTGTTCCCAGAAATATTTTGTGATTTTGAAATGCATTTCTCACATCCCTTATCAAGATGAAAAAAAAAACGCACTTCTTTTTTTCCTTTTCTTTTCTTTTCTTTTCTTTTCTTTTCTTTTCTTTTCTTTTCTTTTCTTTTCTTTTCTTTTCTTTT
>JANIJG010013870.1:0-42017 GCA_024611175.1 Megaceryle torquata
TTAAAGTGACATCACTCTGCGTAACAGGTCTAAACAAACTCCAAGCGGGTCTGCGGGGGGGGGGGGGGGGTCAAGGGGGGAAAAAAAAAAAAAAAGATGATGATAAATTGTTTATTTTCCCACAACAGCAGCTTTGAAAAACTGAAATTCTGACTCCAGATCAAAGTAAAAATTGCTAAAGCACAGAATCATCAAAACCCTTGAACATGTGACAACTGTATTAGTTCTGACACTTCCACATTTGGAAGTCTACTAGAAAAGCAGACCTTGAATTAGCTTTTCAGAGAAGTTCCTTCCTA
This sequence comes from Megaceryle torquata, assembly GCA_024611175.1. NCBI lineage: Eukaryota > Metazoa > Chordata > Aves > Coraciiformes > Cerylidae > Megaceryle > Megaceryle torquata. Next base: position 300 of record JANIJG010013870.1, read on the forward strand.
GTAAGGTGAAATATCATGAATTGTTCCATGAAGTTTTGATTTACTTTTTTTTCCTTTTCATAAAAATTAACCCTTTCCACAGAATCCTATTTGTGACTATTAAGTTTCTATTACAGCACCCACATTCACTTGTTTCTTTCTTTGCAATTTCTCATACTCAGTAACTGAATTTACAAAAAGGCATTTATAAAGCATATGTACAATAGTAATTTCCATGGTCCTTGTCAGAGGTCATTACTTCTCTTAAAGCCATCTCGGACGAGAATCTATAGAGTTTCTAAGGTCTCATTTTATGAGACATAAGCATACTACCTAAACAGCATCCTACAACCTATTTGAAACTGAGTTCTCTCAGTTACTTAAGCAATTCAACCATTGATAGAATTAATTTTGATGTACATCTCTCTCAGGGACTTTAATGAGCCAAGTCAGGAAAATCCAAATTAAATTAAAGAAACGTAAACTGGATCTCAGAAGCTCGTAAGTAATGATGCTAACAATATTTCTCCAATAGTACCTAGAAATTACACATATATAATCATTTTTAAAATGCAGTTAGTTCTTTAAGAAGCAGAGATGTTACGCAAGGATTCCTAAAAATATTTTTGAAAGATTCAATTAAGGGCATTTGACAAGAAGACACGATGGTTTTGCTTCGATGTTAATTCACCTACTTCTCCTACTGTTCAGAAATCAGCACACAAGAAACTGTTGGGTCCTGAAGTTTAGTGGGGGGAGGAAGGAAATGAGGACATTTCATTCCAGATCTCCTCATATCCCCAGGTGAAGTCACATGCTTCTCGCACAGGTCTGGCATGCTCACGGCTACACCAGCCTTCTCCACTCCAGTCTTCTTGGAACAAGAAAGAGAGGCAGCTTAAAAACCTGGAGAAGCAACATGCAGCCCCCAAAAAGTGGCAGTTACAAAGGGTGCCACCGGATGAAAGCATACATTGCAGAAAAATGGATTCAGAGGTACAATTGCATGTAAAGGTTGCCCAGGGAGGTGGTTGAGGCCCCATCCCTGGAGACATTCAGGGTGGGGCTTGACAGAGCTCTGAGCAACCTGCTCTAGCTGAGGATGTCCTTGCTCTCAGCAGGGGGGTTGGACCAGATGACCTCTAGAGCTCCCTTCCAACCCAGATGTTTCTATGCAAATACAGCAAAATCTATTTTCACCAGTTACAACTTGTGGTTTTTCCCTAAACTTTAGACATCAACAGCCAAAAAGCAGGACAGGTAAAAGGTATTAACAGTCCAGAATATAATCAGGGTGACCTCACATAAACTGATGTATAATTAATAAACTGACTCATTTCAAATCTCTTCTATTAGAAAGAATGCTCATTCCACTCAGATGGTGTCTCCACATGACCCAGAACAGGCTCTTTAAACTCTACCATGTTTCAGAAGACAGGTCAGACACAGCAACATTAAAAATCTGATAAAACTATCTTAGCAGAGCAGCGTGATAGATGGCAATTTTATATTGTAACTTAATAAAATACCCTCTTTTGTCTCTCCCACCAGAATATTATTATATTTAAAAGTAGACCTACTTGAAAATATCGGGGGATGAGAGCAGTCATTGGTTTGTATCAAAGGGAAGCCTCTGTGCAGACAATGATCCCCACACCACCAAACTGCACCCACAGCTGAGATGAGGTCCCACCACCCTGGTGCTCCCTGGCTTCCCACTCATGCCCTAAGACAGGCAGGTGATTAACGCACTCAGTCTAATGGTGAAGTAAATTAATAAGCACCAGTAAGTTCCTGACCTGAAATACTAATGAGTTTGCTTTCAAAAAGGTTTTCAGGCTTCAGAAAGCTCTAGAAGGCATGACAGTCTTCTCAAAAGCCTTTAGCAGATCAGCAGGAAGACCACCGTGCACTTCACTACAGGCTAGCTCTATCTGCAAGACCAGCCTGAAGATACTAGCTAGAGGGGTTTTGGCTGCCAACCTCTATCTCTTCAGAGAGCACATCGTGCCAGCCTACGCAGCAACCCCAGGCACAAGGAAGCTGCAGGAGCAGCAAGAGCATGTGGTCACCCAGAAGTGAACCCCACCAGAGACTTCTAGCTATTTCAGAGTGAGGACAGCAATGTGAAGACAATGAGAAACACGGTTTACAAGGAAAGAATTGTAAACCCCTTGCAACCACAACTCATTTCTGCAGCTCCAGGAATGAGGGCTTTCAAAAGGCAGGTGGCAGAGGAGGTCTCCTGGTCAGCTGACAAGCCCCCTGGGATGAAGCCCAGGTTGCTTTAGCTGAAAGTCTGGTTTTCTTGAGTAACCCACCTTTTGTATACTCCTTAGTTTCTGAAATACCAAGGAAAATTTTCCTTTCAAATATAGACAGTGACAAGTGTCTTCAGCCAGAGAGCTAAACACCAAGTACTTATCCTGTCAGGAAATACCTAACTTGTGTAGAGGGTTAAATAGACATCAGACTAGGCTACAGAAGTCTACATGTTAAAAAGTTTTGAAAACTTGAATTTAAAAAAAAGAGTCCTTTTCAGACCCTTGAATTCTTCAGGAAGGAAGTTCAGTAGTAAAATAATCCTGCTGGCTTTGCTGGAAGGGTAGAGTAGTCTCCATAAAAACAAAAGTCCCCCTGAAAACCAAGCAGCAGATGGTGTGTCTGTTTTAAGGCAAACACCACTACAGGGACGCACAGGAAGGTCTGAGTAGTTCTTCCATCAGCAGAATGTATTTTCAATACAGGTGGAGCAACATGAGGGTGACCTGCAATTCCCCCACATCATTCCTACTCAATTAAGTTGCCAGCCTGGAAAAAAAATCCAACAAGCATCGTACTCTCTTTCTTTCCTCTATCTGTACTTGGCACAAGAGACGTGGATGTGGCAGACACTGAACTTCAAGGGTTTCAGTTCTCTTCTTGTCACTACTCATTTTTCAGGTATGGTGAATGAGCACAGGTCTTCAACTACACCAACCCCCAACACTTCCTTGGCAATTTTCAGCCACGTTGAGATCCGAGTGGTCTTAGTCACTGCAATCTACTTCTTTCCAACCCCACGAGTAGCAACAATGTGCCCTGCTGCAGACTGTGTCACCAGTAGAAGCCGTGACACCAGGCAGGAGTGACTATCAAAGAGCATCCATTCTGATTCTTTCCAGTTTTCTGTGACACTAAAGAAATACTTGTTACAAACATCCTTATGGCAAAAGCTCGAGTAGTTTCCATCACGCGCATAAGCCAGTATGTTTGTTTCTGTATTAAAGGAAACACTTTGAAAGGAAAGAGAAGGGATAGAAAAGGGAAAAGTAAAGTAAAGGTAAAGGTAAAGTAAAGTAAGAGTAAAGTAAGAGTAAGGTAAAGGTAAAGTAAGAGGAAAGGTAAAGGAAAGGGAAAGGAAAGGGAAAGGAAAGGGAAAGGAAAGGGAAAGGAAAGGGAAAGGGAAAGGAAAGGGAAAGGAAAGGGAAAGGGAAAGGGAAAGGAAAGGGAAAGGAAAGGGAAAGGGGAGAAAAACAAACAAACAAACAAAAAAAAACCCCGCAACCAAAACTTGTGTCCAAAAAGAGATTTCCATTCAGTTTTGATGATTTTAGTTTTTTCACCATACATTTTCACGGGAAAAGTCACTTTCAAATGAGAAAAATGGAATAATCTACATATAAATCTTGAAATACTTTATATCTCCAAAACCAGTGGTTGTTCAGGTCACATGTCTCTGTGGCATTGATCTACCTTCTCTTGTTCTAAGCTAGGTGTTATGGAGGGTACAGAAATCTTCTTTTCATTCTGTTTTTGTGCAACTTCTTCAATCTACTACTAACAAGCCTTTAAGTGTAACAATAATGCAAACAATAATAAAATAACCAGAAGAAGCAGGTTGCCCTTTATGTCAGAAGACCTGAGCAATGTAAAGCTTTATGTAGACAGAACTCATACCCAAAAGGCCACAGAGAAACTTAGAAGCTGTTAGTATATCACAACACACTGATTCTGACTTGTCAATAACTTATTTTTAAAACATAGAAATGTCTGGGTTGGAAGGCACCTCTAGAGGTCATCTAGTCCAACCCCCCTGCTGAGAGCAGGGACATCCTCAACTAGAGCAGGTTGCTCAGAGCTCTGTCAAGCCCCACCCTGAATGTCTGCAGGGATGGGGCCTCAACCACCTCCCTGGGCAACCTGTTCCAGTGCTCCACCACTCTAGTGGTAAAGAACTTCCTCATTATTTCTAAATCTACTCTAAATCCACTCTAAATCAACTATATCAACTAGCAGTAACAATAGTAAGAGAATATTGCAAGAGGGATTTATTAATGAATAATGCTATCAATTCAAAGCACTTTGCAATACATGGTGTGAATGGAAAATCTTACAGATTCTCTTTGGAAACCCAGGTTACATATGCTTATGGTCATTATTAGTATCATAACACTATTAAAATCAATATATGATCAGAGTGATATGAATTTACCACAAACATTCTCCCACAGTCCTAATATCAGTCTGGTCATTTGTATTTTCTTTGTATTTCCTTTAACCTCAGATAACTCTACTTGAAGTTTGTTCCATTAGTCTCACAAAACTGCTCTGAGTTTCTTATAGATTGATTGACACACGAGCAATTAGAAGATTCAGAAACAATTATCCTTCATCATAAGATGTACTACAGTAATAAGGATTTTTTTAAGGAACTATTATAAATCATTTCAGCAGTTTATAAAAATAGAATTGAAAAGAGTAGAATTTCTGAACACTGAGCTACAATGGAGAATATTTTTAGATCAACTTGCTTTTTAGATATATGCAAAAAATTCTTTCTGTTCTCCTCCCCCACATGTGAACTTGAAAATTTACTCCACAATTTCAAGAATGAAGTCAATACCTTCTTAAACTAGCAACTGAGATAATAAAGTTTCTTTAGAGCACTTCTGGCATCTTATTTCTTGCAAGCATCTTCTTTAAAACATTGTAGACACAAATCACCAAGAAACAGCCAGCACACTTTTGCTGATGTGACACTTACTGATTTTGATACTTTCCTACCAGGCCTTGTGCGTCACTGGTATCCAGTGCTCAGCTTTACAGTAAGTATAGCCTGAAGCAAGCACTACACAGCTGCATGTGCTGCTTTTGCTTCAGTGGTGATGTAATGGAAGAGAGCTTTTCCTCTGATTAAGGTCCCCACCCACAGTTGTAATAAGTAAGCTGGGGTTCACACAGTGTACATGTAATGTCATGCAGTCTCTCTTCCACCACTTACTTAGTCTCAAGTTCCTTATTATAAGAACTACATGAACCAGCTGGAAGGAGTCCAAAGAGGAACAAAAAGGATGGTTTCAGAATAAACAGTGTTTAAAGAAATAGTGGACTGGTTTAGCTTGTAGAAGATGAGAGGCAACATGATAAAGGGTACAAGAAAGAGGATAGGAATAAATTCCACTCCATACGTGTCCTATAGATGAGACAGTGAAATGGCTTTCAAAACAGTTGAGATGTTAAGGGTGTTCTTTCCATCTCAGACAGCTTTAAGCACCTATCTGTAGACAACTGAATCAAGATCCAGGTCTCCTCTTCTAGCAGAAACTTAGAAACCTATAATATTTGTAAATATATACCTGTAGACATCTACACTTGGAGGACTAATCCCACAATGACTATCTGAGAGACATGTCACAGGGAAATTATTCAAACAGTACAACCCAGTCAGTACTGGAGTATTTTGCCTCCAGATTATACAGTGTCTCCATCACCAGGCATTCTCAACGAGAAGTAGGACAAATGCCTTCAGGACTAATTTAGGTAGAGATGATCCTATGTGGAGTATAACAATAGGCCAAATGATGTCTCTTCTCATACTATTTTCTATGATTTCTATGATTCTGCTTATAGGGATATAAAAGGGTGGCCAGGAATGGGGCAAATAGGTCCCAAGAGACTCAAAGACTGGAGCAGATAAAAAGGTGAGTGTATAAAGACATTATTGCCTCCTGATTAAAATATAAACACTGGAAACTGTTCTGCTGGTTCAAAAATTGGAAAAGAAATCAAAGTGAATAAAAAACTGAGAGTATGGATGCTCAGTCCCAACTGTAGTAGTATTGCTATCTCAAATACAATGAATAAATAAATACTGAGACAATTTTATGCTTGTTTGCTTTCAGGGCTGTGTTCAAAAAAAGGGGGTAGAAAAATTATATAAATGGAAGCAATAAAGAAAGTGGAGATTCTCATCTCCCAGGAGATTAGGTATAAAGAACAGCAGCCATCAGGATGAGAAGATATTACTGCTATCTCATTAATGATATGCAAAACCACAAAGAAAATGGTAGCATGTAGTTAGCAGCTTTTGGCCACGTTGCAGAGTTCCTGAAAATTCTCACTACAACCAAAAGCCATTTTGTTCATTGGTGGTAAATGTTGTTGTGTTCACTTCTGAGCCATCATGAAGCATGAACACCACTCCCGACCGCAGTCCACATACCCTCCTATCCCCCCCTCCAAAAAAAAAAGCACAAGCATTGTATTTGTATTTGTATTAATAAGATCAAACTTTACCAAAATGAAAGGAACAAAACAGTATCACTTAAACTTACAAGAGCACCAACCACCCACATCACTGAGCTGTAAAACTTACAATAAAGAATACTGTCAGGTGAAACAGGGGAATATGCCTAAGAGCTGCATTGGATGCAGAAGGACAGAAAAGAGCTTGTTCCTCTGTAGTGCTCTGCCAATTTTTGCCAGCTGTGAAGAAAATAAAAGAGAAAAGGTCAACAGATGATTATCTGAAAATTATCACCCAAGTGCTCTTTCATTTTATATTTTGGCATTTAAAATATTCAGATAAACTGAAAGAAATTTCACAGTGAAAATTATTTCAAAATCAAGCAATCAAAAAACCCAGCTAAGGATGGAAAGACAAATTATTTTACTCAGTGAAAATTTTGTAAAATTTATGCATCCTAAAGTGCTCTATGTCTTAAGGTTTTTGACTCAAAATTTGAAATTATATAGCAACTACTTTTGTTTGAATTTTCATTGCTTCAAAATACAAACACCCAGTAGTAAATAAATGGGATGAAGGCATTTTACACTTCCATATCCTTCTCCTCCACATGCATTAAACCACAGCATGACAGTAGCAACAGACGAATACATAAGTTAATAAAGATCTTCCTAAAACAGGGACAAATTTTTTTTTTTTATTTCTAGCATCGTGTTTCTCTGTCACCTTCTCCCAGTTGTCTTCCCAGCCTAAAGGGGACCACAGATATGAACAATCCCTCAGCACTGACCTCCTTCTTCTGGCTATACTGTATCTTACAGTTCTCCAATAAGCTGCTGCTTGAGGTGACTTTTATCCTTCCTGGTCTCCAGAAGCCCACATGTACACATCCTGCTAAGTGAAAGCCTGTTTAATATTCCTGTCAGTCAGACTTTTTAAAACATCAAACTCTCTCTTTCCTGTGCTCTGCTGGGAAAAAGATTCCCGGTTTTCAATCATACCACTGGATATGTTGAGAGCAGATAACTCTCCTTCTTGCTGATGCTCTGGAAATTTTGAGAATAGTGAGCATGACCCTCACCCTGACCCACTTCAGGGATCCCCCAAGTGATGTCTGCCAGCTGCAGAAAGTAGGTTTACATCTGCTTGATTCACTCTCCAGCAGGCACAGAAAGGGAATTTATTCACTGCTTCTCCCACCCCCAGCATTAATGACCCATTTTGTGGCCTTAAAGTGCCTTAGGTTTTTGCTTGGCTTTTTCATGATGAAGGAGAAGGTGATAGTGGAGTCAGGTATCTGTCTACGCTTGTCTGTGTCCATGGATGTGGGAGGCAATCTTTTATTTTCAATAAGAAGAAAAATTAAAAAAAAAAAAAAAAAAAAGCTCTGACTTATCAAAGGCAGATTTCTGCCTCCAGCTTATTCTTTTGATCACTTTGCAGGCTAAGTGTCCCCTGCAGTGCTGCAAGGTTGCAGAAGCACAGCCCTGGACATGTCAAAGGGTTGCAGAGCTTTCTCAGAGAGCAGGCTAATAACAAAGTAAAAATACTCACACTTGGACACACATCTCAGTCCAGCCCAGGATCTCTCTCTGACAGAAGCCAGCTGAAGATGTTCTCCGCCAAACACGAGAATTAAAAAGTATAAAGACAATAGAAGGCCTGTAACATAGGGAATGGGTCTGCCTTAGGGACTTGCTTAACAAGAGACCTCTGCACTTGAGTTTTTAATGGCTTGAGATGAAATTTTATTCCATTAACATACCCACTTGCGTTCTGAAAACATTGCTAGTTTCAGGGAATTTCTCCTTTTGTGCCTATGAAACCTGACATCTGACAATATTATCTGATGTTCTCTAACACCTATGTTAAGAAATACTGGTACTTTTTTAATTAGTTTTGTGCCATCCATGGTTTACAGATCCCTCTCATACCCTCCCTTGTCTGTGTCCTTTCAGGCTGAAGAGTCTATTTAGCCACACCTTAGAGAGGCTGTCCCACAGCACAGACCAACCACATTACTCTTCCAGCTTTACTGTATCTCTTGAGGTATGAAAGCAAGAGTGGCTTGCAACATTCAAAAACTGAAGCACCATAAACAGTGGCATAATGATGCTTTCTGATCCCTATGCTTTTCTTTATATCCATTTCTTTCGGCCACGACTGAACACTGATATTTTCATAACGACTCCAATGTCCTTTGCCTCACACAAAGTTGATGGTTCTTCATTGCTGGATTTTAGTTCTTATGACCCTGAGAAACTCAGTATTATTATGAAATTTTGCTGCTTTATTCCCCACCTCTTTTTCCACATCACCTGTGGAAATGTTGATCAGCACAGGGCAATACATGTTCTGTGTAGAAAAACATACTATTAATCTTTAACAAGAAACCAGTACAGGAAGAAAAATCCTCATTCTGTGAAAGGATAAAATGACTATACAATTTGCCAAAGTTGTCCTTAAGGGGACAAAGGGTAGGTTTAAACTCCTGATGGACATTGCCTTTAAAAGCTCAGCAATTAGAATAGATAACATGATAGTAAAATAGAAAACCTATTGGAAATGTTGTCTGTTGATCCAATATGCCAAGTAAACAAATGACAATCGTTCTTGGTATAAGCTATTTATAAACTGAAATGTAGAAGTGAATGTTAAACTATTTCTTTTTTTTTTTTTCTTTTCTTTTTCTTTTTTTTTCTTTTTTTTTAATATACAAGACTCTGTAAAACCAAATCACGCCTAGAAAATAAGTAACATAGTTCACATTAAAAACCTCTGTGGGCTCCTGTCAGTGAAGAATGGAGAATTTGGGATTGTGTGCATTAGGTAGGTCTGGAATACAGTAACATTTTAGTATATGCCTAAAGAATCTCAAATTTATATCAACATTATGTAGGGTTTATGTAGAATGTGTTTGAATAGACTGACAAGTCATCTAAATAATTTTTATTGCATGTTTGACTCATGAAATTATCACAGTTATCTCAGTAGCTCAGTGCATTCCAGCTCACCAGTCTGTGTCCATTGCAGGCTGCCAGGAAAACAAGGAAGGCTTTGGTCTTTGACTACACTCAGAGAAAAGCAGGACAAAACATTTTCGGTGCACCAAAGAACACAGGAATTACATGGGATCCTACCTGAAAAGAAAACAGGAAAGAAAAAAGGCCTGGATAAAGGAATGATGATTAATGAGAAGAAGACTTATTATGTGTAATCACAGAAAAATAGATCAGGAACGGACCCTGATTAGTCACCTACTCCATCCTCCAATTCCAATGACAGATCAATAGCACTTACTATTTGTCCAGTATGTACTTAAAGACATCCAGTAATGGAGATGCTATTACACCTTCTGTAATATAAAGCTGTGCCTCACTAATGTTACCATTAAAAAAGCCTTTCCTTCTTGATGCGATTTAAGACCATTACATCTTACCCTACCTATGAAGAACATATTATCCCCCTTCTCTTTGTAATGGCCTTTTAAGTGTATGAAGACTCAGCCTGTCTTTCTTCTGCCCCCTTTGCTTTTACCCGAACTACTTCAGCTCCTATAGTCTTCTCAGTCCTCTGTTCATTGTTGTTGCCACCTGCCTTGTATCCTGTTGGCTCACATACTTCTTGAGCTATGGTGCACAAAACTAGCCCCTCCACTAATGTCCTATCAACAGTGCATAGAGCCCACAAATTGCTTCCCACATGTACATCTTCCTGGAATATTTACTATTTTTGCTATGGAAACACACTGCTGACTCATGTTCAGCTTGTGACTTACAGGAGATGACAGATTCCTTTCTGGAAGATTACTTTTTCATTTGTCCTGAATTTGTGCAATTGTATATACCTGCCCAGGCTAAGCAGCTTGCTTTTGTTCCCCAGTCCCAGGCCTTATGTTTTCTAGACCTCTTTTCTATTTGTCATGATCCTAATCCCCTCCTCCAACATGCTTGCAATTTCTCCCAGAACTGAACAGAACTCGATTCAGATTCCTAGAGGATTCTACCTGGTAAACCCATTTTGCCACTAGCTGCTGATACCTGCTCCGTAGGCATGGTTATCTACCAAGTTAAGCCCCAGCTCCATAGTAGCTCCACACTACTACGGTTCCCTAGTTTTTTATCAGAATACCAAGGTACAATACCAAACAATGTAACATTACATTTTTGCATGACTCAGTTGCTGTGGTAACATAAATTAACCAAATGTACATTTGTAGCAGCTTTGTCATATAAAGTGTGTAGGCTTTTCTATGCAAATAACAGCAGAAGCAGCACATGATTCTGAGATGCAAAAGTAACTGGACAAAATGTGGTGGCTCAGAAGAGAAAAATAATGCCAGGTGGAGGCTAAACAAAGACCTGAAAAATCATCTAGACAATTCAAGGATGTCAGTTTGGAATCAGGGACCATAACTATGGCTAAGCAGAACAGAAGGATGAGAGTCTACCTGCAAAAGGTACTCAAAAACCAGCAAGAAGTAGACTGAATGTTTAGGATCATCAAATAAACCAGCCATTATTTAAAAAGTAAAAAGCAACATGAACTAAAAGTGATGACATTCTGCTGAAATCAGTTATCTGTTCTGGCATATTTGATAAGAACAAGCTGGATCAACAGAGTCTTGGGCTTCTAAGGGATTACCTGAGAAGTGTAGCTGTTGTGGATGGAGGCATAAAATGCAGGTTTCCCAGGCTGAGAGGGTGAGGAGTAGGTTCAATTCAGGGGCTGGCCAGCTCACTGGACCACTGCAGGAATAAAAGAGGAGTTGTCTCTACATCCCAGGCAGAAAATATTCAAGTCATGCAAAACAGCTGTAGCTCATAAGGGGAGAGCGGAAATGGCAGATTAAATACACAACATAACTGAGAAAGTAAAGAAATTTTGAAAATATGTGCAGGTTTTTCATTTAAAAAAAAGAAGAAAGGTAACTGATGCAAAGCTGTTAAAGCAAGTCTGGCCTAACAGACATTAATAAAGAAGACAGAAAGGAATTGAGAGTTAATATGTATAGGAGGCCAGTTTTACAGAAAAAAAAAAAAAAAAAAAAAAAGTTTACCAACTTTTCCTATTCTTTATTGTTACATTGTAGTCACTCAAATACAGATTCTGGAAACAAAGGAGGTTCTGGTTTAAGAATGGGGTAGTTGGTCCTGTTTTCCCTCTTCTTGCTTTTAAGTACTGATTAATCCCATAAGCGCATTCGCATTTACTAACAACTTTTTCCTCCATTTTCTGAACAGGAAAGTGTTGTGCAACTTGTGAAAGTCCCAGAGAAGCCACAGAAATCCTGAGTTTCGGCAAAACCTGCAGAACAGTAATGTGGGAAAGACTGTGGACATACAATAGAGAACCAAACCCAGAGGAAGAGAGATGGTAAGTTTGGGAGTCATGTGAAACCCCACCAGACCAACTGTCCTACCCTAAATAAGGTATTTTAACACTTACAGCCCCAGCCCTCCCTTCCAAAGTACTACTGCTTTGGAGTTTGTAGCCATGTGACAGAAAAATCCTGGGTTCTGACTCCCAAGCATTTGTTTTAATTGGGAACCAACTTGCTTCCTGAGGCAAAAGAGAGGAAATGGGGTTTTATCAATAAGCACTTCAGAGACATCAAGCAGCTCACTTTTAAGTAAACCTCACATTTGAGCAGACTTAACTCTGCTTATAAGCATCACGGTTTAATCCATTACAAAGTAACTGTAGGTTTACAGAATTGCAGTCTCTGCTAAACAGGAGATGAGGTCAGAAAGGCCCTTTAAAACAAAGTCACCAGGAACTATAGTATATCAAGGAAAAAAAGTTAATGAGAAACTCCCTTGTGACTTGAAGTAGTTTTAAAATCAATTCCACTCTGTATTATTCTGTTCTCTCTTATTCTGGTAACTGAGAATCATTTTCTCCAGCACTGCAGTGCTTTAAACTGACTCATGCTCCTCAATCCCCAGCAAAGGCTTCCATAATAAGCAGCAAAGTATCACTGCAAATGTCTAATTCCTTAGTCTTGCTTTCACTGATTTCCTCCATTTAATTAATATTCATAGTTGCATTTGCACATCACTCTGACTCTGAAACTGCATCAGTGTGTCTGGGACTGAGGGAACAAGCATTTGGGGTTTGTTTTTTTTTTTTTTAGTAGAGGTCTCAAACTCCTTCTGCACAGCTAAGTAACTAACCAGAGGAGAGAGCCAGCCTCCCGCACCATGAGACGAACACTCCACTCACACCTAAGATGGAATGAGATATACTGAGAAACTCAACACACTTTGTACAGAATTAGTTGAACAGACGAAATTTTACAAACTATGTAAGCTAGGAGGGAAGATTTATTGAAACATACATAGGAAAGCAACTATAGCCCTGTTTTTCTACAACCTTTTGTCCAGTCAAATCTATCGTATTTTATTGAAAACACAAATCCCACAGCGTCCCTTGGGGGGTCACATTTCTGTGTGGGATTTGCACAGATTAGAGGCAAAATTTAAACAATTTAGCCTGTTTTCTGCTGTGCACCGGAAGAGTTTTTTAGAAATGTCAACAATATAATGAGAGCAAACAACAGTTGCAGACACACACTTCCAGCCTAGGCGTAGCAATAGCTGCACGTTGTATCGTGTATACTATACACTCAGCTCGGAAGCCGTAATCACACCACCAGAGTTTCATTCATATCTTCTGCCCAGCCTCCTGGCACTCCGCCACCCCGGGTGCGGAGCACACAAGGCAGGGTGGGATGGTGAGAGGCAGATTACTTCATCTGCATAAAAGTAACTGCGGGGTGGGAGGAAACATCTGATAGTTAGAACACGGGACGGAAATTAAGGTTTCTACCAATTCTGCCGCAGACCGAATTTGTTACCTTTGGCAGAAAGCTCTTCGAGCTCCTTTTCGCCACCTGCAAAGGCAGGGAGAGTAAGGCGTGGGGACACTTGAGCAGTAAGCGTCCGTAAGCACCCGGAGAATTTCTCAGACAGCAGCAGGACCTTTGCCAGGCCGGGAGGACCCGCTGCCCAGAACGCGCTGCCACCGCCGGCCAGACCGCTTCAGCGCGGTGCCGCCCCTCTAGCCCCAGCCGCAGACGGTAACGTTTCGGTATTTCTGGAGGATGTTTCTACAGCGGCCTTCGCCCCCCGCGGCGGCAATCCGTAACGCGGCGGGTGAACCCTCTCCCTCAGCCACCCGCCACTGAAGGCCGCTGCGAGGGCCAGGCTGGGCCCTCACCACGCGGCCCCGAGCGCCGGGGAGGGCGGTTCCCCTGCCAGGTGTCCTCGCGCCCCAGCAGCAGGTGCCACCCGCCTGGCTCTGCCCCGGCCCGGCTCTGCCCTGCCCGGCCCGGCCTCCCAGCGGCACAGCGGGTGACGGGGTGGGCGCGGCGGCGGCCCGGCGGCTGAGGGGTGCCCGCCGCGATGGTCACAGGGCCCCGCGGAGCGCCTCTTGTAGCGCCGCGGGCATGAGGAGGCGCGGCGACGGGGAAGGAGGAGGTGAAGGCGACCTTGCGCTGCTCCTCCCGCCCGCAGCGGCGGAGCGGGCCGCCCTCCTCACGGTATGCGGCTGCCAGCAGGCTGCAGGTGGGTGGCTGAGGGGAACCTGGCCCCGGGCGGTGCGGGGTGCGCGGCAGCCCCCGGCGATGGCGGCAAGGGGAGCGCCGCGCCGTGGCCGCCGCCGGCGGCTGCCCCGCTCCCGCCCCGGCGCCGCCCATTGCCGGGGCCGAGCCGGCGCGTGTGTCAACACGGGGCCGCGGCTCCGGCCCTGCCCCCGGCGCCTCCCCGAGGTCGCCCGGCGGAGGTCGCCCGGGCGGGCGGAGGCCGCGGTGCTTTGGGGGACGAGTTGCCGCCACTCAGTGCTTCCCGGGGAGGTCGGAGACCGCCTTGTCCCACTGTCCCGCCACCCCGGGGGGCCGGCGGGCCGACGGCGGCTGCCCTGCGCCTCGCCAGGCCCCACGGCCGGCCTCGCGACGGGCCCCGGCCCTGCGGAAAGTTTTCCTCGACCTGGTCGCTGCCGGCCGCGGCGGGATCCGCGGGCCGGGCCGGCTGTAGCGGCCGCGCCTCCCTGCAGCGCCGGGTTGACCCTGGCCCGCCCGCGGGGTGCTCCCGGGGACCGGTCCCGCGGCTGCCTTGGAGCTGCAGCGATCCTGAGGGACGCCCGTCCCCGCGAGTATCGGGAGTCTGAGAAGGAATTTAAAAGTTACTTCAGGTACTCGACATACCCTGCCCTTCTCTGCTTTTAACTTCTGCGTTTGGGGTTTTTTTTTGATATTTTTTTTTGGGGGGGGTGGTATTGTTTGTTGGTTTGTTTTGTTGTTGTTGCCACTTTTTTTGTTGGTATAATTTTGTGAGAACAGTGGAGACTTACTCTCTTCATTTTGGGTGAGAACCCGCTGCCTAAATTTGGCTTGCTCTATTTAACTGAACCGTAATAGGCAGAAACCTCTAAAAGCATTGGCAGCACCATTCTCAAATTTAGCCGTGGCTTTTCAATTTTTCTTCAAAATTAATTTCCATTCACCTGCGTGTTTTGGACCTAGTTCTACAGGCATGTCTGAGTAACACCGGGCATGTACGGTTGTATCTGTGGAGTGGTGACGTTACTTTATAATGCCCCCGGGGGAGGAAACTCTGCTGGGCTGTGTTTGTACAGCACCTTCTACAGCCGGTCCTGCTCCCGTCTGGCGCTCCCGTGCTTGACTCTGGTTTGGCAGCTTTGATAGCGTCAGATAGCCCTTGTGCGCTGGTGTTGCTGAAAGCTGGGTTAACTAAACCCATCCCGCTGAAGAGGAAACCATGCTTCTTTAAACAGCTGATGTATTGAAATGTCTTGTTTACTGTATCTTGTCTGCTTTGTGTTTGCAAAGCGGAGACGTAATTCCTAATTGTGGCTCTTGGGATTATGCAATACATAAGATAGCAGTAGCAGAGACTTTTGATCTGGAAAGAAAATAAACCAAGTATGTCTGGGTTTTCAAAGTGCCAATGTACTTCCTCTTCCACTGTCTCCTTATCACTTAGCGTTTGCCTATATATGAGTTCATGATAACATTTCTTCCACTACTGTATTAGATAACTCTTAATGAACTAAATTTTCTATCTGGTGATGCTCCAGGGTGACATTCCACTTCAACAGAATGTACTGTAGTGAATGCATCAAAATTCAAGCATGCTGTCATTTTTAAGAGAATTTGTTATGTCAGCATAAAATACATCTGCAGCTATTTTAGGGAATTGGGGAAAGGTTTTGTGTTTTCTTTCTTCTGCTTCCCATTCCTTTTTATTAATTATACCAACTAGTCTTGAGAATTCAAGAACTTTTTTTTTTCCCCCTAATGAATGTAGTTGAACCAATTTAAGGTACTTGATCTCCACAAACCTTACTGTATTTATGGTTTAAATCCAACGTGGTTATTACACCTTTATGGCTACACTACACTTACAAAGGACAGCAGTCAGTGGATTTATAATGCCCATTACCGTTTGTGAAGGGTTGAGAAGGTTGTTATTATTTATGAGGTCTGGTAGACAGAGCTCCACTAACAGTATTTTTAGATATCTGCAAATCAAAGGGCGATTTAAAAAAATGTCATCTTATAATATAAATGCAATGAGAAGTGGAGTTTATTGAAGGTATGCAATTTAAAAACAAACCCCATACTCTCAGTCATTTAGAGCATGAAGGGATTATCCAGATTTGACTCATCTGTGTAGATTGTGCATTTCAGGCTGACTGCTGAGCTGAGCAACAGTCCACTGGAGTGATTTCACTGCCTGCCTTTAAAAACATTATTGGCGTTCCAGAGTTGTTCATGTTTTTGAAGAAAACTAGGCTTGCAGTAGATGAGACTTGAAAAGATTTAGCTTGATATTTGATGAAACCTATTTTCTATTCAATTTTACATAAGTCAAAAACGTCATGAAATTTTCTTCTGTGACATTTTATATATACTTTGTGCAGTTGAAAATACTCTTTAAGCCATTTGGAAAAAGACAATTCAGTCAGCATGAAGTGAAACAAGGAACTTGCTTGGCTCAGGTCAGTTTTTGTTGTACTCAGAAATGGTTATGGCTAAGCAGCTCTGTGTTCAGTAGAAAGGAGATGTGTGGTTTAGTTAGACTTCTTTCATTAGAGAAGTCATAAAATCTTGTTTGGTATTTTCTACATCAGATCCATAACTTCTGGCTTGTGCCAGTAATTTAAAAAAAAAAAAAAAAAAAAAAATTAAAAATCCCCTCCTTTGGAATACTTAAGTCTGTGTTGTTTTTCACTGGGTGTGCTTTTTATTTTAATTAAAACAGATCCTAATCTGAATTTTGCTAGCATCAGCTTCCAATCGTGGATCTCTTTTATACTCTGTATTTTAAACAATTATTTAAAATTGAAGCGCTTGAAAGAGTACTAGTAAGAAAGGGGGGAGGGGGACTATGGTAACAAAGAGGAAGGTTAGAAAATATGTGTAAGGTTGTAAAACTCCTCTTTTTCCTGTTCTGCAAATATTATTCTTTTGCTGTTCTGTTAAGCAGTGTCCCACATGTAGCTAGGAAGTCATGGATAAGGGTTTTTGAAGTTATTCAAGAGAGGTTTCATGTGTTCACTCATTTCTGTAGTGTTTGTTGCCATGGCAGCTAGCCAGCGGCCTTGTTAGTGATGAAGGTGGTTGCACTTCATTTTTTTGTCTTGTATCTGAGGTACTGTATGAAACAGATGTTGTACCAAGACTGCAGTGAGTCGTTTATATGAATAGACTGAAATGTTTCTGTCCTCAGCCTGAAGTTACTGTGTAGTGATGCTTTGTATCGCTTATTATGTATAATTATGTTTAAAATGCCTCCTTTCTTCAAGCTTGCTAAATATTTACAATAAATGTACTACTTCTACCATATGTTTGAAGCAAGAAACCCATTAATTGAAGAAGCCCATATTTTTATGCTTGAAAGGATTGACACTTACTTCATTTTAGTTACTAAATTATATGTTAAAGGTAGAGTATAACAAAAGCAGAGGTGAGATGGTGTAACAAGAAGCAGAGTCATTCTTCTTCCATCCTCGTCTCCAACTGTAGTTATCTCCAGTTAGCATATATAGAGAAAATAAAATATAATGTACTCATAATTGTCTTCCTGGTAGAGTTATGAAGCATTTCTCTCCCCCTGTCTCTCATCCTGACCCCCCCCCCTTTTTTTTCTTTTCCCCACTTCTCCCCTATCCCCCTCTTTTTTTTTTTTTTCTTTTTTTTTAACTCTGTATGTCTTGTGGATTAGTCAGCTCTGCAGAGTTAGAAGAGAAAAATACTGTGTGGATATTTTTCAATGTAAAGCTCTGCCTCTTTAAATGTTTTTGTGTAACAGCTTGAGGCTCTGTCAAAAAGCATGTTCCTTATCGTGTTGTTTAGCGATGAGCAGAAATTGAGGGAAGTTTTCATAACCTTGGGGCTTTCTGCTTAGATGAACTAGGCATTTCTCTTTTACCTTATCAGGATTGATTACTTCAGGTTAGATCACATTTCTTGTGTAAAAGGCTGAGCTTGTGCTGCCAGAAATCAAATTTGTATTTTGCTTAGCATGAAGTGCTGGGCTTGACACTTGACACTGACTTTTCCATTCTGCAAGGATATTGTATTCCCCAGTTAAGGAATTGTTTTAGCTCTCTGGTAAACTCGAGCTCCATTCATTCTTGAATCATAGCTGCAGAATGAGTATGTTTTTAAATAGGGCTTTAATTTTAAGACTTGTATTTCTCTCATCCCCACTGGAAAGGTCCAGACAAGACCTTTTCAAAGTTTGCCCTGGGGAGTAACGAAGCTCACCCTCTGCAACTACGAGATTCATCATTCTTCCAGGCTCACCTCACCGCATGCCCCAGACTACCTGTCCTGACTGCCTAGCCATTTTAAGGTTGTATTTGTTTGATTTATGATACCACTGTAGCACTTGAAAATTTGATGTATATCATCCTTCTCCTTGGGAGGGGAGATGTCTGTGTGTATATATGTACATGCATACATGTGTGTGTGTATGGGTATACAGAATAGAATGCTAGATCATCCAAGGGTCTGTTGTTGTTTAAATGTAGAAAGCTCCTAAGCACAAGTATAGCATCCAGTGCCTCTGTTTTAGACCATAGTGATTTGGTTCTTAGTTATTTCAGGATAAATAATGTCCTTTGCCTAAAACTTCTGCAAGATTATACAAAGTATTTAAAACATATTCTGTGTTAAAATTACAGTTTTATTGAGGGTGGATAGTGAGGAAACTAAAGCTATGTTCAGGTGGAGGGATTTTACTTAATAGGAAGTTGGTATTTTGAGAAAAGAGTGAGGAGAGAGGAGAGAGAGGCAAAGCAAGACTTTCAGTGGTTGGGAGTGCAGGAAAGTTTAATGGACGTTAATAATCCTCCCAATGGAAGAAATACAGCAATTTATTTTGGTATGAAAGGAATGTCTTGGGAGGTGGTTAAAAGTTGCAGAGGAGTGCCAGAGATCAAGGAAGTCAGTGAAGCTGGAGGTGTTCAGCAGTAAACGTGTCACAGGTTATTGCAAATAGCGGTCTGCTTGCTGCTAGTAGATAAAGGTCAGAGGCTAGGAAGACTCTGAATGAGACCTTTACTAATGGACAAAACCTGTCATGATAATTCCTAAGCGACCATTTGTGTGAACCATCCTTCCCTACAAGCTGTATTAAGTTGTGAAATCAGTGAATCATTCTCATCAACTAGGAAGTTTTGTGATGAGCTGAAAATTTCTATTGTGCTGTGACTTAGACCTTTTATCTTAGGACTGATGAAATTTGGTGGTTTGGAAGAGATTGGCTGGAAAAGGGACAGATTGCATTTCCTTTAACAGAAACTGCTTTCCTAGTGTCCTTCTGTTCTGCAAACTGCTAAACATAAGTAGCTGGTATGTATAAATCCTCATCTCCGTGCTTTCCTAGTCACCATTATAGTTGGTGCTTTGACAGGTGTCTTCAGTCCTTTGTCATCTGTGAAGCTCATGTTTGAATGACTGAAATATCTAATCTTTCCAGTATCAAGGCGTGGCCTCATCCTTGATGAGAAACCTCTTGTAAAAAGTACTATCAACACTTTTATGGAGATCTCCACTTTTTTTTGAGGATCTGAGAGCCGGATAGTTTGCAGCAACATCCCTTAAGGCCTTTCTACCTTAAAACATTCAACTGATTTGAAAACCTCAGATGATTTCTCTCCTTCAGCAAAAATTCCAATACATAATATTTGTAATGCCAGATACACCTCTGAAAAGGTTTGTTCTGTCTGGGGAAGGGCTGTGATGTACAAGTGCCCAGGGCTGTGCACCTGGGTTTACAAGACTCTGGAGCAGCTGCTTCTGGGATTGCTGCTGCCATTCTTGTTGGGCTGCCAACTGGGCTTTTGCTGCTCTTGCTGAGATGTGATTTGGACTCATTAGTGTTTCTGGAACTGTCCCCGTTGGGATTGCAGTCTGGGTTTCTTGAAGTTGTTGAGCTACAGCCCATGCTTACTGCTGAAATATTAAAATCAGAGTTTTCTGCTTTGACTGAAGTTTCCTCAGCCCCTTGTTCACTTGTCTGTTAATACCTTTTTACTGTAGCCATTGCATGGAAGAAAACATCTGGTAACATGCATACACTGATGCGACTTTCATCGGGTTCCAGGAAAAGACTGTGTGGCTCAAAAATGTGTTTAGGTGATGCCCACTGGCTGGAGCTTGACCTTACTACCAAGACATATTCAAAGTTACAACTTTTTCTCGTGAGTGCTCTGCCTTCTTTTCTGAATTGACCGTCACTTATAAGTGAAAACCACTCCTGCCTGCTAAATAAGAAGAAATTAAACTACAGATCTTCACAGAGTTCTGTCATGTGTTTGCATTGTGGAATTATGCAGCCCTTCTTTTTCAAGACTTGAAATAATTATTAAAACAATTGTTTAAATGTGTTGGTACCATGCATGGTCTCTCCATAAGGTGCTGTTGATTATTTGGTGATGGTCTTCCACCTGATATGTTTCATGAGGCTGTTGTAGCAGTCTATAGTTCACACAGGGCACCTTGCTAAGTTTCAGACATGAGTATGTTACAAATAGTTTGCCTCTTGCAGCTGTCACAAGAGAGACCTCAGATAAATAAACTCATTAGTGCAGAAACAAGTATCAACCTCTTAAGGCTTATCTTGCGTGCTCGACATACCTCCAGGAGCAGTTTGAATTGTTCCTGTGCAGCTTGGGTATGCCTGCAGGTGCACTGGAGAGAAAATGTCTGCAGCGGGCAAACTGAAAACAGACACCTCCAGTGGGCATTGTAAATAGAGTTTACTTCATCTGCTGACATGGAATGCTTTTGTGGAAAGTAAAGCCTCATCACCTGATGAGTGCAAGATGATGTTGCAAAAATAGGTAATAAGGCCAAATAGGCTGTATTAGTAAGAGTGTAGCCAGCAGATGAAGCGGAGTGATCATTTGCTGCTTTTTAGCACTGATGAGATTGCATTTGGAGCATTGTCTAATTTTGGCTGCCAGCAGACAGGAGGAGACACTGATTTACTGGAGCAAGTCCAGTGGATGGCTACCAGTGTGATTAGGGGGATGAAGAACATTACGTACAAGGAGAAACTGGGAGAGCTGAATTTCTTCAGCTTTACTGAAGACTTGAAGCGCGACACTGCCATTGTCTTCAGCTGTATAATGTGAGGGTATAGAGAAGACAAACTCATACAGTGAAAAGACAAGAGACAGCAGTCACAGGTTACAGTGAAGAAATTCTGGATGCAGATGAAGAAAAATATCACCATAAGGATGCTTAATCACTGGGACAGGTGCCTGGAGAGGTTGTGGAATCTCCAGCCTTGGACATGCTCAGAAGTTGACTTGGAAAAGGCATTGAGCAGCCTACTGTAGTTGACCCTGTGTTGACTGGGGTTTGTTGGACTAGCTGATCTCCTGAGATTCCTTCCAAACTAAATTTATTTACTCCTCAGTGTTAATAACATCACCATTTCTGAATTCTTCCCATTTGCCTCTGTCATTGTCAGATCTAACTTCATGCCAAGGTGGGACTCTAAAAAGCAAAATATGAGCTCTGGACGACAAAATGGGCTTGAAATATTACCCTTAATGTAGGAGTCTGTGCAGGTATTCACAGGACTGAAATCTAGTCAGCTTCCCAACTTTTATGATTTTTAAGTGGAGACTAAACAAGGAAATTTGGTGTGCAATATTAATTTCTACTTTAAAAGTTGCAAACTTCTGACCTCAGAATGAAATTACTCTTGAGAGTCTGAAGACCTACAACAATTATGTGAAATCACTAACATAGTTTGTCTTTTCCATATATGTTTATTAAACAAAAGTGATCAAGCTTTTTTTATTAATGTATAAAAGATAAGGTTTTCAAAGCTTGGTGTATGTAGTTAGGTGTGGGGACTTCCTGGTGGTCTCCCCTGATTTCAGGGATACAGTAAATCTGAAGAAAAGCCATACCTAAATGACAGGTATTAAAGTAGGCTTTTGTGTAAGTATTTTCTATTTATTTTTTAACTTGGATTTGCAGCTACAGTAGTGCACTTTCTGTAAGATCTGTCTATTGTTGCTACTTGTCAGGTCTATTAAAAGCTTCCCCAGAAAGTAAGAAATAATTATATACCAAGTGTGTCTTGACAAACCACGTGATCATCTGTCTTTCCTGATTCTTAACTTACTAAATCTGGGTAAAAAAATTGGACCTTAACATACTCTCTGGCTCTTTCATCCCAGTAGAGAGTAAATGGCAAGGCTGAAAGTCTTGCAGAAAATCCGCTGCTGGCAGCTCTCTTGCAGAAGGCTCCAGTCCAAAATGACAACTGCAGCCGTGTGGTACAGGCACAGGAATTGTCTCTCAAATAAGCATAACCCTGTGAAGCCATTTAGGGAGACACAGAGTCCAACCAACACCTTGAACTCCGTCCAGGAACCCTGGAGATTATGGAGCTCTGTTGCCAGCAGCATGACCTGAAACACAACCTGGCCATGTCACTTGACAGTTTGAGAGGCCTATTTTCCTCTGACGAGCCTTTCAAACTCTTAATAATAGTCTGTGGCACAGATAAAAGATGTTAGGTTGACTAGCTAAGTCTCTTAAATTTGTATTTAAATGAATAGAATACTTTTTTTTTTTTCCACATAACCATGTTAGTTTTGTTAGAGGATTTTCTTCTAACAGAACAAATTTGAATAAAAGTACTTTGCTAAGCATGATGGCATACACTTTGTACAGTTGTAGGCATTATCTGGCCGCCCAGTATTGTCACAGGGAAAGTTAATTAGACAGTTCAAATTTTCATGTTCAGAAAGCATCCAGACAGCATGACTCATTCTGGAAGTGGGAAGAGATCAAATCTAACGTGTATTGCTGGAAACCTTTTTTTTTTTTTTTTTTTTTTCCTAGAGTGTTTTGCATCTCAGTGTCTCTGCTTCAGTTCATAAATAATACAATTAAGAAAGAACTTAAACAGAGTGCCCTCCAGCATTAATCTTGGAATGAACACTGTTCCCCCATTCGTTGCAGAAATCGGCTGCGTGTTCTGCGCTGCCCTGGTGTTGGTGAGAGCAGTTGCTTGACAGCCATCTTAGTGCCATCTTAGTGCTTGGCAGGGTTTTGCAGGGTTTTCTGGCTTGCGAACCTCTGAAAACTTCCCAGTAGAGCTGGAAGACCCAGCATCAAGGTAGCTGAACTGCAGGTTGGATTTTCTTGGGTTTCTTTGGCAAAGGGTGTAAAAACAGGGTAGACCATTTGGTGTCTATAGGCTGGAATTTGAAAAGCAGTCACAGGCAGGGTTTTTGTGTTTGGGTTTTTTGTTTGTTTCTGGTTTGTTTGTTTGTTTTAAGGAATTTTACTTTGGATCATTTTCTTAATAAATTAAGATGTTTTAGGCTCTTCCATCCCCATAAACATCAGAAACAAATACAAGATACTCTATAAAGTACAGTTTTAAAAGAAAGCTAAAAAGACTATTAGACCTACCTCTTGGTGCTAATGACAGCTGTTGTATTTTTCCCCTTATATTTAAATAAAAGTGGATGCTTTGTGGGTTTGGGTTTTTTGTGTGTGTGTGTTTTGTTTTTTATGTTTTTGTTTGGTTTTTTGAAAGGAAACGGTAACTGAGTCCTTAATCCTAAGGAAGATTCACAGAATGGGGTGGATCTTAGAGGTGTCTGTGTCAGAGCAGGGTTGAAGGCATCTATCCCTACAAACACAGGCATAGTTGCAAAATTGAAGCTTAACCAGCCAAGCTGTGGAAGTGCTTACTTTGCATATGTGCCTAGTGAAGGACAAAAGTTTCCTGATACATTTGGTGGAGTTCTCATGGGTATCTGTTCCCTCCAAACCCCTAAGAATTTCTGGCTGTGTGACCTACTGTGCTTGGGAACAAGACTTCTGTGATCATGCTGTGTGCATATGCCCTGGTGACTGTGACTGGTGTTTGTGCTGGATTTCAGCCGCACTTGAGTTGGAGCATCCACTTAAAGATGGGAAAGTCCTTGAGCCTGTGTTGTGTCCTTGTGGCAGAGGTGGCCGGCAATGTCCTGGGCTGTGTTAGGAGCAAGTCAAGGGAGGTGACCCTTCCGTTCTGCCCAGCACTGGTGAGGCACACCTTGAGTGCTGTGTGTAGCGCTGAGCTCCCCAATACAAGAAAGACATGGATATAATGGAGAAAGTCCAGTGAAGGGCCACAAAGATGATTAAGGGAATGGGACATCTTTTTCACGAGGAAAGACTGAGAGCTGGGACTGTTCAGCCTGGAGAAGAGAAGGCTCAGGAGGATGTGTGAAAATACCTTAAGGGAGAGTGCAAAGAATACAGAGCCAGGCTCTTTTCAGTGGTACCCAAAGACAGGATCAAAAGCAATGGGCACAAAGTGAAATATGTGAGGTTCTCTCCGAACAATAGGAAACACTTTTTTACTGTGGGAGTGACCCAGCACAGGCATGGGAGGGTGGTTGTGAAGGCTCTATCCTTGGTGATAGTCAGATGCTCTCTGGACAGGGTCCTGAGCAACTGGCTCTAGGTGGCCATTTGAGCAGGGAAATTGGACCAGATGATGTCCAGAAGTACCTTCCAACCTCTGGTTCTGTGATACTGTGGAAGGAGCATTGTTTAGGAATCTCTGCCTACAATGGATATCCAAAATTATGGTGCTAAGGCAACTACTTTTTTTTTTACCAACCTCTTAGGTAAAAATAGCAGCTCTTTATTTTGTCTCATAATCAAAACTTTTCACTTTCAAAATTAAAGTATTTTGCTTCAGAAAATATATCTCATTTCGGGAGCTACTTCTCAGTATGGTACTGATGGGTGGGTGATGCCAGTGGTTTTGCTGTTTGAAAACACTGCTTTACGCTTTCTGTGGGGTTGACTGATGTCTCAAGCTTGTTTGGCTCCTAATGTAGGCAAACTGAACAGTTAGGTACAGCTGCAGGCAGGCACCTTGTCATCTCATGACAAAAAACTTTTATGGTCACAGCCTTTGTCTACCCACAGACAAGGAAAGGCTAGATCTGTTTATACCCATGGATAGCAAAAAAAAGTAGTCACTGCTTATGGTAAAACTTAGGGTTTTCCTCTTCTCTTCAAAACATAGAACGGTAGGGGTTGGGAGATCTTAGGAGATCAAGTCCTCTAACATATTAGAGGATGTCATGATAAATCTTGCAAGGGTTTCCTCAAGTCTTGCATGCTGTTAATACTGATGATCTAATGTGATTATACTAGAAACTGTAGACCTTCTAACCCTTTAAGATGATGGCCTACTGGAAAATGCATCTCTGCTTTTTTAAAAATTTTGAGGATAACTACAGACATTTGGGTCCTTTTTCAGAGTGAAAGAACTCTTTGCTTCTTTGTTTTAATGCATTTGAAGCTGGGTATTTTTTCTACTGAAAAATTACACTGCTTTTGAGAATACTGTTGAGCCTTTTTAAATGTGGGGTTTTTTAAAAAGCTAGTTATTCTTTAGGCAAAGCATTGCTCACCTTTATCATACCAGTTTTACTGAATTTGGGGTACTTTTTACTAGTCATTTATTTCATTCACTCCTCTGTTTGGCTGTAGAGTGGAGGTAGGTTTTTTGTTTATTTTTATGACTGTATATACAGATAGTGTAGAGCACCACTTACTGTTCCTCATAACTAAACTACTTTGAAAAGTGGTCTGCTCCACATAGTTTGCATCTCTTAACATACTAACTGGAAAAGAAGAATTTCTGTTATATTGCCACCTCATAATTTTAAAGATAAGCATCTCCCTTGCAGCTCCCAAGTTCAACAGTAAGTGTAGGCTATTTTGCAGCGGCAGAGCAGTGAGTTTTGTCGATAGCATACAACCTTCATTTCTATTTCATAAATGCAAACATGTGTGATTGATTTAACTTCTTCAGTGTATTCTTGCAAGTGCATCATTTATTACTGAAGGTTTAGCATAAAGTTCTACAAGAAAAGGTAATGAAATACTTTAATGGGACAAGTTGTCTTTCTAATTGTTGCAGTAATACTGCTTGAGATACAGAATGAGTGGTTTGTATGCTTGCATAAAAATACTTCTTTTTAAATAAGGCTGTGTTGTCAATGTATTTGAAACAAATAGAGTTGTCTGGAAGTAGCAGTTGATTGTGTTTTGTTTTGGTGGGTTTTTTTTAAGTTTGGTTTGGGGGTTTTTTTTTGGTTTTGGATTATTTTTTTTCTTGGTGTTTGTTGTGGATTTCGTCTTTTCACTTAGAGTAGTGCTTCCCTAATATTTTCAGCCTATGCTGTTTGAATTTCCCAGCTGCTCCAGCTCTCCCTCCTTTGGTCTTTCTGATCCTCCCATGCGTGCTTTTCATACCAAACTGGGCAGTGGGGGGGAGGGGATACTCTTCTTCCCATCCCTCATCCAGCTGAGAGGTTCACCCTGGTCCATGTCTCTGCAGCATCCCATCACCTTGCTGTGTGCTGTTTGGAGATCTCCTTCCACAGTGGAAACCCTGAGCACATCACGTCCAGCCAAATCAGAATTTTGTGCTGGCCTGCTATTTAATCAAGTGACATCAGGGACCTGATGACCACTGTACACAATGTCTGATCTCTAGGAGCCACAAAACCAGGTTTTTATAGCTTGCATAGTTTTTTAACTTGCAAGACCAGAAATCTAAAGAGCTGTTACATTTACTGTATTTTGGTGACTGAATTTAACTTACTCTTTGTATTTTAGATATGGCAATAGGAAATTGCTGAACTAGTCAGGTTGTTGGATTTGGAGTTTTTAGCATGAGTAGTAGTACTTGATTTGTCCATTTGTGCTGTGTACCTTCTAGTGATGCTATTACAGCCTCTCACAGGTGTGATGGGAGAGCCACCATGTCTCTCACTAAAGTTTCTTTGTTGAGCTCACTGTTCCTAGAAGGAAGCCTCATGTACTGGTTAAACCTTGATATGAATCCTTTTCTGTTATCACAATGATTTAACAGGATGATCTGACACCTTATAAATGTTGCTTCTTTTAGGAAAGAGCTGAGAAGATCCATCCAGAACAGGTAGCTGGTTTATGTAACAGTGTGCATGAGGTAGAATTAGAAATTATCTTCTTAATTCATGCAACTACAGCTTGCTAGAATATTTTCTGTAAATTGAACAGTATAATGTACGTACTCAGATTGTACCTGTTCTGACTTTGGTAACAGTAACAGTGCTGCAGCACAACATTAGCATGAACCTTCATCTGCAACTAAAGTTTAGACCTGGTTCCCTAAAGACATGCACTTGGAGTATGGAGAGTTGCTGGGGGTTGGGAGGTGGTACTCACTGTAAAAGAGTGAGGGAGCAGGTCTTTGCAACCTTATTTTGGTTTACAACCTTATTTTTAAGGCAGATTTTTAAGCCAGGTCATCCACTTGTCCTAGCTGTGTTTGTAGAGCCCTCTGTACAGCACTTCTGTGCTGTCGAGTTCTCAATTTCTTACAGATGTACATAAAGGGTATCATGTGTCCTCTGCAAAACAACCATTTCTGATATTGCAAAAGAAGTGCCTGGCTCTAGTCAGGGAGATACTCAACTAATGACTAGCCAAGTGATCCTGCTTACATTTAAGGGCAGTTCTTGGACATAGGTGAACTGGACTGTCTGCCTATTTTGCTTACAGAAGTTTTAATATGCTTAACATTATCCAATACCAGCAACTGAGGTAGTCTAAATACCACAGCAGGGACTGATTAGCTTTTTCAGATCACCGCTTTTATTCGCTGTTTGCAAAGAGGCTTAATCCAGTGCTGGAGATCAGGCATCCCACTGTGCTCGTGGGTAGCTTTCTCTCACTCTTTGTGTTCACAGTGGCAGAAATTAGTGAGGAACCTCCTCCTGCCTCCAACTTAAAAGCTCAAAAATAGTGGAGCTAGTAGTAGTTGTTCTTAGGAGTGTTTAATGAACAGAGAAACTGTAGTTGGACTTTCTTCTTTGCAGCTTAATATCTGGGTACATGATATATATATACACGTCAGTGTGATAGTGTGATGGTATGTGATTTCATTTACTATGTTTACTGTAAAGCTTGGGAAATTACTCAAAACAGTTCTAACAAACCTATTCTCATTCTTTTAAATCACGGTAGAAGTTTCACAGCAGATCTCCTGTCCTCCAGAGCAGAGGAGAGAGCTGCCTCTGGGGTTCTTAGCTGTGCTTTTAGTCATGTAATTACGCTTAAGTTCAGTAAATATTCTTTTCTAGTAGTCCATCAGAACATTTACAAATGTAGAATCCCCTCCTTCTCTGTGCTGAATTGTCTTCAGTGAAATTACCAGCAGTAGCAACTCTTTATTTATTAGTCCACCTTGCTCCAGTGTGTTTTTTGGTTTGGGGGGTTTTTTTAATTAAGCATCAAACCTTGCTACTGTTATATCACCAAATGTATGTGTTGCAGGGCTTGATGCTATTGGAAATGTTGGGCAGTGAAGGGAGATGTGGACTGGAGTTTGTTTGTGCATGTGACTTACTTCAATAAAAACAAAAACAATAAAAAGCTGGCCATGGTCTAGCTCCTGACTTTTGTTCAAATATTTTGTCATTGCAAAGAGACAGGAAGATCTTGGCATCTAGAACAGATCTGTGAAATAAAAGGGAAAGAAGTTTTGTTGCAAACAAATATAAGTGACTCCAGAACAAAAGAGTGGCTCATCGTTCCTTTCTATCAAGTGCTCTAATGTTTCAATGACACTGCTTAAAAATATCCATTATTCCACATTAATATGACATGGTTTTAGTTTAATCAGCTTCACCTTCCATTGAAATTACCCACAAGTACTCTGTTAAGAGTTGTGTGTAAAAGCAAGTTTAGTACGTGTATTGACTGAGATACAAAAGCGTCAGGAAATTCAGAAAGCAGTTTCTGAATACATTTCAGTGTTTAGTGTGGGCTCCTTTCATAGCTCCTTGCACTTTATACCAATATGATTAATTTTGCTAACAAGAAAAGGGGACTACAATAGCTACCGCTAGATTTGTTTCTCTTTAATATTTTTTGCTTACAAAGAACTTTGTGTTTCCATACTAGAAGGGATCATATTCCTTAAGACTGATATATTTTAATAGGAACTCCCAACTTTTATTACTTAAAAATAATTCCTTTCTTTGTTTCATGAATTAGAAACAATGAGGAGAAGCTGAAGTCTGCCCAAGCCAGGTGTTTCTTGTTGGCAGCCTGCTCCCTAATGACTCTGGCTCTCATACAGCAGCTGCCTGCTAGTCTCTTTTGTATGGCCTATTGTTGCTGCACACCCCTCGTTAATACACATGCTGCCCGGGGCAGACCCTGAGAATGACATCAACTTGCTTATCTTAGAAACCTCCGAACCTGATGCAGGGTGGGGAGGTTGCCTTGCATCTGCCTGGCCAACTAATTGTGAGCTCTGTGGGTCGTGATTGGCTCCACGGCTGCTCAGTAATAGGTTAAGCAAAGACATCGCGGGTCCATCTGTTCGTCCATTCATTGTTCTGCTTGCTTGCCTGAAGTCTGCAGCTGAAATCGTGTTAAGGAGTTGCTTCTGGAACAGCTACAAGAAACCAATGTCTGTGTGTTTTCCAGCAAACGTAAGTATATGGTCTTCTCTCTGCAGAAATGGGACGTTTCACCTTTCTGGTGTTTCAGCGTATCACTTTGCATTTGGACACCATAGCTAGAGTGTGTGTTGGCTGAGATTGGAACGCTTTGGGTGTCTCTTGGAAAAAGAGGGAAAGAAAACCACTGATATCTGAAGACTAAGATATTAAAGAGCAATGATCTCACCCAGTGTGTTCTATTAAGGAACTTTCAAAAGCATCGATAATGGTGTATTTCCCAGAATTTGCAAATGGTAGGCAGGAGCCATCAACAGAACAAATTCTCCTCTATCCCCCTGGAAAGAAGGGGAGGTTTCAACTTTGAGTTACGGATATTTGCCCCCCCCCCCCTTTTGTTTTTTTTTTTCTTTTTTTTTGCAAATAAGGTATTATCTACTTTAAGTTGTGACCAGTAGAGAAAGCTTTTAAGGAAAAAAAAAAAAATTTCAAATACCTTTTCCATTATGCCGTACAATGGGTGAAATTTCCTATGTTTGTGAAAATAGGAAGAGCTCCATTGTGGACTATCTGAAGATACTGTAGTGCAAAACAGAGCATTAGGATGGTTTCAGATGGGGACATGTTCCAGTCAAAGGTTTTGTGCTTTGAAAGATATTCATAAGTGTGTCAGAGCTAGCCTGGCTATTTTTATAAAGTTTGTAATCTGTTTTGTTTTATGTTTTGAGTTCAGATGTTAGGCTGAAGAACAAACACTGTATGATCCATGAGCCTGTGTTCCAAGGATCCTGTAAAGAATAAAAAACCAAAACAAAGACCTTCATATATCAGTTGGGAGGGAAAGAGAGCATAAAAAAGGGTTAAAAAGGGGTTTGCATTTCTACCACATGCCCTATTGTGTGAACATATGCATGAGTCTATTGAAAGTTTTCAGAAGATGGGCAGGCCACCAGTTGCTGGTCTCCTGCAGTTCCAGTAGACATCTGTTGCCCCAGAGCATTAACCAATCTGTTCAATGGGACATCCTTCCTTTGTTGCATAGAATGATGCAGACAACAGCACTCGCTGAAATACAATGGTAATTAAATACATAGAAACTACAGCAGTAGGTATTTATTACATATTCATTATTTTATTTGCATTGTTGCGGTATCTTTATCATTTGGATAACCTATACATTATTTTTTTTCTTTTCTGATCAGCTCTGCACCCCTGTTTGTGACAAGTAATAACAGTGTTTAAACAAACTGTGATTTCGGTATTTTCTATTTTGTGTTTAGAAGACTTAGAAAAAGTCTGCCTGTGTGAAAACATACTCAACTATTTCAATGTAGAATGTATCTTCAGAAACTTTTGACAGTCTTTTGAAAATACACAATTTCTGTTACACTGTGCCACATGACACATTTTTACTCCTTGCTTTTTTCCTCTGTGAACTAAATTTGCATTAAATTACTTCTCTTATGCTCAATTGTAAGTGGAAAATATTCTGAATACACATTAAAACATTAGATGATCTACTTGTCCACATCTCAGAAATATTTCTGGTTTGTATGAAGGTGAATTAATGGGCTGATTATTATTAATGGCTAGTGGAAAATAGTGGTGACTTCTAAGAAATGGGAGAAGATTACACTTCTATAATATAGTAGCACAGTGCTCATCTGGAGTATTATATTTACACTTGATAAATGTCTGACTCTGTAATGCAGTATTTTAGGCCTTTAACAATAAACCTCATGTGAGGTGCTGTAGTTTTAAACAAGCTATAGTTTAAAACTTACGTTGTCGTAAGTATGTCCAAATTGGGATTTACCCATTTTATTAACTTTTTCCTAAATATAAATTCTGTTACTCAGCTCTGGTGAGCAGAACCAAAAGTTGGAAATGCTATTGACAATTTTTTTGCTGTTTTTTTGTTTGTTTGTCTCTCAGTTGAATCAGAATTCATAGCAGATATTTTTTCGTAGCTATATTGCATTGTATCAGTAAGCATTCTTTAAAACCATATGCCTGTAATGAGAGTTCCTGGTAAATAAAGAGTGCAAGGAGGTGTTATCTGATGTTACTGCTTGGATAAATGTGACCTTTCCTGGTTTTTATGAGCTTCATTGTCCTGTCTGTTGGTACACTAGTATTTATTTGGAATACAAATTCATTCAAATAGACTGGGTGTCATGATGCTGTTCACTAACCAAATCAAGATAAAATAATCAATTCCAGGAGCATTCAGCAGGGACATCTGATTTTCATGGTTCTAATCAATGAATCTCATAAAGGCCATCGTGTTGGGAGCTCTAAAGTCTACGATGCATTTCTGAGAGGTGCTGCTGACCACAACTATGGTGTACAAAGTTCACAGGCATTGTAAAAATTTGTCTGAAACTAAATACAGTTTGCATGCCAGGATTAGTGTACTGCTTATGCAAAGCTATGTCAGAAATCTTTAGCTTTGGATTTAGAGTGTAAACATAATTTTAACTACCCTTTTAAAACAATAGTATGGTGACTATATATTATCTGCGGCAGATTTTAAAGCTGCAGCTCTTATTACTTTAT
Source organism: Megaceryle torquata (assembly GCA_024611175.1). Lineage (NCBI taxonomy): Eukaryota > Metazoa > Chordata > Aves > Coraciiformes > Cerylidae > Megaceryle > Megaceryle torquata. The sequence goes on from JANIJG010013870.1 coordinate 32,380, forward strand.
TCTTTAAATAGTCTTAAAAATCAGTAGAGACTTGCTTCTCCTCTGGGCAAAAACTTGCTTCTTCTCTGGGCAAAAGAAACAAGATGGAGATTGACAGGAGATTTAAAGCAAATAGATGCGAGGCTGATTATGTATACATTCCCGACAATGGACAAAGCTCTTTTTAGGATCATTTTTCATATGCAGTTGATGTGCAAATCATCTAAAGTATGTTTCATATAATGCCTGATCTTCAGACGCATTCATATGCTAGTGACTTCTTTGAATCCCACTGGAGGGTGTTACGATTGTGGTTTCTGTAAAGCACTTAAACTTCAAGGAAGAAGCGATTGGAGAATGACTTAAGTATTATTTTAACTAACAAAAAAAAAAAATCCTCTTTTTGATCTATGCACTTCAAGCTTTTTTTTATTCTATGCTGTTAATATGCAACCTTCTCTTCCCCACTTCCAAAAAAAACCCCTCCCTCTACTTTTAGTTCAATACTAAAATGACATTTCACAGTACACGGATTTAGGCAGTGACCCATTATCTCCCCGAATTCTGCGGCAGTGGTACATGAGCCAGCTCAACTTTTCAGTCCAGCTTAAAAGTGTTGCCCATTAACTAGACTTCCTCGAGTCAGAGCAGATTGTGGGGTTGGTGGAACAATGATGTCGGGGCTTCCAGATCGGTTTGGCAGCTGCATTGTTCTCCGAGGGGAAACCAGACGCACTTAAGTCCCACTCTCTTTCATGGGCTTTTGTTCATACCAAATTATTCTTTCACTGTGCTAGTATTCATGATGGTATGTTAAAGGAGTGCATCCTAGCAACTACAGGCTGGTTGCTAAGCAGCCTCACTTCCAATAGGGGTTTCTTGTTTGAGATTTTTTTTTTTTATTATTATTATTTTTGTGTGTGTGTGTGAGTTCTGTGAAGCCCACAGTGTTGTTTTTTTTAACTGTATCCTTTCATTGTTGTGAGTTGCTACTAGTGCTGTGCTATTGAGTGCATTATGTTAGTTAATAAATCATTGTGTGAAAAGGTTCATTTCCTAAATTCTTGTTGTGCTTAATCTGTGGTGTTGCTTGAAATCCTAAAGCTTTCAGTTAAAAGAAGGTAATATGCATTAATACACTGCCTGAGAATTACTACCCTACTGTCCTCTAAGAAAATCAGATCTAAATAAAACTTATTTTCTTTCCTATCAGTTGTGCCTGGATTAAGGTGTTGGAGATGAAAACACCGATGATGTATTTATTTATTTAAAGTAGAAATGCTTAGGTAAAGTAAGGTTTTGTGCATCATAACTAAAAAGCTCCACCACAGTGGTGATGTCTTGGCACTTAGTGCCTGTAGAGACTGCTTTTACTGAACCACAGATTGGATTTTTTGCTTGATTCTCTCTAGTTTTGTGCCTTGATGAACTTCTCTTGTGTGCACTCTCAGATCTTTGTCCCAAGAAGAGGAAAGAACACTGTATTTTAAAAACACTGGGTCATTCTTAAATGCTAACCTGTAAGGGGATGGGAGAGTTAATGTATTTGCTGGCAGAGATTTTTGTAAGACATACCTGTAATTTGTATTAGTATAGATCAGGAGATTCTGACATAATGTTTTTTCTCAGTATATCCTCCTTGATGAAATTTGTGTCTGTAATCTATCTGTCGAGTTCAAGTGAAGTCCTTTGCCTCTATATCTTGCTTTTATATTCTGCCTTGCAAGATGGAAGTGTGAAAGAACTCTTTGTTTCATAGTCTTCCCTTAATGTAAATTCTTCTTTTTCATGGTCATCTCAGAGTACAATTGGTCCATATGGTCTATTTTTATCTATTGGAAATAATTTATCTTTTACTTTCTTTATTGAAGCATCTAGCAAAGATTCCTGTTTAAAAGAACAAAGTAAGGCAAAGATGTAGCAATCTGCCTTTAAATGTAGATTATGGAAGTAATCCTTGTGATTAAATGGGTAGCTAACTTCTGTATGACTAACATTATGCAAAATTCCTCCAGAAAAACTGATGTGCAGTTTTTCTTCTTCCTGCATGACCTCTGTTTATATGTAGTTTTGATTCAGCAGAAGGTTTGCACAAGTCTAGTCCAAGAGTTGAAATCTGCTTTTAATTTTGTTGCCTTGTTGGCTTGATGAATGGTCTGTTACAGTCAGTGCAAGGATTTCCATTGGCTTTATTTGCCATTAGATGAATCTACGTCTCTAAGTGCTGTATGTGTTAGTAATGCAGCACTCTGTTGAGAGCAGTTAGGCTTTCTTGACTTAATTATCACTTTACAAGGGAATTCAGAAATAGTTTTAATGTATTCAGTTGAACTGATAGTGTCTTTTAGGGCCAATAAGTTTTTATTTCATTTTCTGTTCCTAATTAATTTTATGTTATGATGTCTTGTATTTGCTTAATAAGCTAGATAATCTAGTACTATGCTAATTTCTTTCTATTCAACAGAGAGTTTAAGGCATTTAGTTTAAAAAGCTTTTCTAGTACTTCAGAAATAGTTGGGTTTGTGTTTAGGCTTTTTTTCATTGTTATAGTACTGTCTTAAGCTAGAAGAAAAATCTTGGTTTCTTTAAATCATGACAAAACTTGTGTCTTTATGTTATGGTATGAAAACTTTCAGTGTTTGTTTTCCTATTCTTTCATAAACCCATTTCTAGAAATGTTTAAGCAATAGCATTTGATGCACTCAGAAAACAGATCATCAGTTGTTTATCAGCTTAGCCTTGGATGTTCTGTTCTGTAGGAAAAGCGGGTTTTTGGTTTTAGTTTTGTTTTTTTTTTAAAGTCTTATTTCTCTGCTGGGAGAGAATAAAGGCAGTTCTGAGGAAGCAGCAATAAAATACAAAACAATACATGTAACCAGTTGCAACATTTTTGTTCTCTCCTTAGGAATACGGAACACTTTATATTCAGGAATACAAGAAAAACAGCAAAGTGGAGTCAAGTATATGCAGCAGCTTCATGGGCTTGAAGGATCATCTGGGGCATGACTTAGGCCACCTTTATGTGGGGAGCACTGGCACACAAATAAATGCAATTGCACCTTGGTCAATGGCGGAAAAGCCAACGATGGATAAGGTTAATTCTAGGAAAGAAGATGTAGACAAGGAGGCATCTGAAGAGACTTCTGGAAGTTGCAGCTGTGACTCTGAAGAAAGCACAAATTCTGATAATGATTCAGAAAGACTGAATAATTCTGCATCAGAATCACATTTATTGCTTAAGACTCACCAACAGTTGTGCCGATCTCCTTGCTTAGAGCCTCATATATTAAAAAGGAATGAAATCTTGCAAGACTTTAGGATAGAAGAGGCTCAAATAGTACCTAAGGAAGTCAAAAAGCCCCCTGATGTGGTCAAAGAATATCAAACCAAACTGGAGTTTGCACTTAAGCTGGGTTACTCTGAAGAGCAGGTTCAACTTGTACTAAATAAACTTGGTACTGATGCTTTAATAAATGATATTTTGGGAGAACTTGTGAAACTTGGGAATAAAACTGAGACTGATCAGACTGTAACTAATGCTAACACTAGTGTAATACGTGAAACGTCTTCCATAGAGTCTCAGAGGTCAGAGTCTCCACTGCAGGAGGATGTGACAGAGGATGGTGACAACCTAAGACCAATAGTTATTGATGGCAGCAATGTTGCAATGAGGTATGTGACCATGAAGCTTTTGCTTTTGTATTTAAATGGAAACAGAATGTCCCATTCAAGCACTGTTGTTTGGTATTATTGCCTAAAACTGTATGCCAGTTCTCTTGCCGGTGTCTTTGTTGACTGCACAGTATGCCAGGCTTGTACTTGGCCTAGAGCCCTGTAAGAGTTACAGGGGTTTGTACTCACTGTTAGAAGAACCGTAGCTTAATGGCCAGACTCCCTTTGTAGGCAACTACAAGATCTCTCCTTCCTACTGCCAGTCTAGTACATGATTCATTTTGGTAGACATCATTGCTATGGGCTATTGCTGTGCCCGGTTACATAGAGGAGGTTAAAGCAAATGTAAGATTCTTTAAGATTATAAAATAGTCATTTAATGAATGGTCTCCCATAACATCCTCATAGGTAAGTTTAGGAAGTGGGGGTTAGGTGAGTTAACAGTGAGGTGGACTGAGAACTGGCTGAATGACAGATCTCAGAGGGTTGTGATCAGTGGTACAGAGTCTAGTTGAAGGCCTGTAGCTAATGGAGTTCCTAAGGGCTCAATAATGGGTCCAGTCTTGTTCAACATACTCAAAATGAGCTGGATGAAGGGACAGTATGTGCCCTTAGCAAGTCTGATGATGATACAAAACTGGGAGGAGTGGCTGACGCACCAGAAGGCTGTGCTGATATTCAGCAAGACCTGGACAGGATGGAGAGCTGGGTGAGGAGAAACTAATGTAGTTCAGCAAGGGCAAGCATAGAGTCCTGCACCTGGGGAGGAATGACAACATGCTCCAGTACAGGTTACAGGCTGACCTGCTGGAAAGCAGTTCCATGAAAAAGGACTATGGGGTCCTGGTGAACAGGAGGTTTACCATGAGCCAGCAGTGTACTCTCGTGGCCAAGAAGGTCAGTGGTGTCCTGTGGTGCCTTAAGAAGAGTGTGACCAGCAAGTCAAGAGAGATTCTTCTCCCCCTCTGCCCTAGTGAGGCCACACCTGGAGTCTTGTGTCCAGTTCTGGGTTACCCGGTTCAAGAGAGATGGGGGACTACTGGAGAGAGTCCAATGGAGGGCAACAAAGGTGATTAGGGGACTGGAACATCTCTCTTACAAGGAAAGTCTGAGAGACCTGGGGCTCTTTGGAGAAGAGAAAACTGAATGGGGATCTTATCAGTGCTTATAAATATTTAAAGTGCAGGGGTCAGAAGAATGTCTCTCTTCAGTGGTGCCCAGTGATAGGGCAAGGGACAACAGATACAAACTGGAACATGGGAAGTTCCACCTAAAGGTAGGAAAAACTTATTTACTGTCAGGGTGACAGAGCAGTGGAACAGGCTGCCCAGAGAAGTTGTAGAGCCTCCATCCTGGAGGCTTTTAAAACCTGCCTGGTTTCCTGTGCAGCCTGCCCTAGGTGAACCTGCTTTTGGAAGGGGAGTTGGACTAGATGATCTCCAGAAGTCCCTTCCAACCCCTACCAGTCTGCAATTCTGTGATTTAGAATTAAATGGGTTAAGGGATGCTTCTCCTTGGTAGGCTTTTCTGTGATAACTGGTCTGTCTGTAAAATTGGTCTTGGTTATCAGATTTGGAGTTTGGTTTTATTGCTATTAATTCCTGAGATTTTTACGCTTTAGGCTTTCACTTACATGCTCACAGATTGCACATTTACCTACAGCATTCACCCATCCTGACCCCAGTCATGTCTAGGTGCATAGCAAGAAACTTGTCTGTGGGGAGGTGCAAGTTCATGCTTCATCAGTGATTTAGAAGGTCAATTTTATTCTTCTCACAACTTGATGTGGTTTTCATTAGCTTAGTAAGAAAAGCTCATGCAAGACATCTCTGGGCTAATGGCCTAGATTTTTTTTCTGACTCCTAATCAAGTTGATTATCTTTAAATTAAGCATTTTAAAATTAAATTTAAACATGCCTTTTTTTTTTAATGCTAATATGATAGTTTTTGTTTAAGTAAATGTGGTAGCCCATAAAGTAATAATAGTACTGCTTTGTAAATGGGGTATTCCTGCGAATTCTTTCTACCCGATGTCTTTCCCAATCTTCTTGTTTAACTTTAGCTGTAAAGGAAGTATGACCAGTTGAGCAAACACTGTTCTGCTACTCAGCCAAGAAGTTAACCAGAGACTTCTCAAATGGGTTTGGATTGTGTTTCTCATAAATCCAAAACAGTTGTGTAAGTGTTAGCTAGTTAACACAGCTCAGACTTGGTGGGTGGACTTAGGTTCAACTTCTCCCACATACTGTACTAAACATATTCCAGAAGTAGCCTCAGATCAGTCACTTAATATTTATTCAGCTATTAGCATAAATATTTAGGACCTGCCTTCTATGTTCAATTTACTTTCTTGACCACCTATGTAAAATGAGCCAAATATGAATGTAAGCTGTGCACGTTACAGGGCCTTAAAACAGATTAAATCTATTAATACAATAGTCTTTCTGTATCCAAGAATCAATTAACAGGTCTTTACTTGCTTTCTACCAAATTTAATCATAGAATCATTCACTTTGGAAGAGAGCTCTGGAGATCCTCTAGTCCAATTCCCTGCACAGAGCAGTGTCAATTTAAGGCCATGTCAAGCTGGGTTTCAGATGTCTTCAAGGATGGAGACTATGTTCTCTGAGCCAGCGTTTGAATGCCCTCACTGTAAGAAAATTTATGTAAGTCAATTTCTGTCCTGTCTATTCCCTCCCATTGGGTATTTATATACATGGATAAGATCCTCCCAAGTATTTTCTTCTCCATTCTCAGCTCCCTTGGTCTCTCCTTGTATGACAGGTGCTCCAGTACCTTGTTTAACTTTCTTGTCCTTCACTGGGCTCTCTCCGCTATTGTGCATGTCTGTTTTACAATCGAGAGCCAGAACTGAACCCACCACTCCTGATGTGTCTCACCAAGGCTGAGCAGATGGCCTTGACCTTGACCTGCTGGCAAGACTTCTGCTAATGCAGCCCAGGAGGTTGTTAGCCTTCTGTGCTGCAGATGCATGCTGCTGGCTCATGGTCAGCTTGGTGTTCACCAAAACCACAAGGTCCTTCTCTTCAGAGTTGCTTTCCAGTTGTTCAGCCACAAACTTGTACTGTTGCCTGATGTTAGTCTTCTTCAGGTACAGGACTGGTATTTCCCTCTGAACTTGCTGAGATACCTGTTGGCCTATGCCAGGGTGCCTCTGAATGGCAGTACACCTATGTAATAAACTTCTCCCAGTTATGCATCCTCTGCAAACTTGCTGAGGGAAACTGCCTTGTTATCTAGGTCATTAATGAGGATGTTAAGCAATGCTTGACTCAGCATCAATCCCTGGGATACACCAATACTGACTGACCTCCAGCTGGACTTTGTCAGTAATCATAACTCTTTATGCCAATAATCATAGCTCTCTTGAGTGCAGCAGTTCAGCCAGATTTCAGTTCACCTCTCTGTTCCCTTTTCTTGCCTGTACTTAGTTTGTCAGTGAGAATGTTACAAGAGAAAGTATCAAAAGCTTTGTTAAAGCCACAACAGATATCATTCACTGAGCTAGTCATCTCACCATAGATAGCTGTGAAGTTGGTCAAGTGAATTTCCCCTTCATAAATCCTTTCTGACTGTTCCAATTCACTTTTACCCAATCTACATAGTATGTTAGGAAAGGGCTTCCAGGAGGATTTGATCCATCACCTTTGCAGGAATCAAGGTGAGGCTGACCAACATGTAATTCCCTGAATTATCCTTATTGCCTTCCTTGAAGATAAAAGGGATCTTTGCTCTCTTCTAGTCCTTAGGGACATTCCCAATCACCACAAACTTCCAAACATTACCAAGAGTGGCCATACAGTGTCATTAGCCAGATTCCTTAACATCCCTAAGTGTATCAGAGCCCAGCGGCTCAGGAATGTCCTATTTCAGTGTTCCCCAACCTCTGCTGAAGAAAAATCTTGTCCTGTCACCTTTGCCCAACTTCCTGCACATCAGAGTGCTTGAGCTTGGCAGAGATGATCCTTGAAAATCAATCAGTTCTCCTGTGTCCCTCTTCTCTCCAAGGTCATATCACATGGGATTCCCCTGAACAGGTCGAAGTCTGCTCTCCTGTAGTTTGGGGTTGTGATCCTACTTTTTGCCTTGCTCTTTATTCACAGGATGTTGAATTCCACTACTCGTGGTCACTGCAGCCAAAGGCTGCCCCTGACTTTCACATCTCTGACCTTGTTTCTAAGTATGAGGTCCATCAGGTTCCCTCATTGGGTCTTCAGTCACCCATGTTGAGAAGTTATCATCAATGCACTCCGGAAACTTCCTGGGTTGCTGATGCCTTGTTGTGTTGGCCAGTCTGTTGGCAAAGATGCTTTCACTCTGCTTTGGGTCAGCCAGTTGGTGAAGATGCTTTTGTTCTGCTTAGTCAAATGGATCCTACCTTTTCCTAGAAATCAGTCCTTGATTATGAAAGCCAGCCCTGCATTTATAAAAGATGAGTCCCTAATACTGGCACCAGCTGTGCAACCAGTTGTTTACTGGCAGGATCTGTCCTTTCTCCTTCAAGAAGATACATAACACTAAATAAGCACTTTAAATACTTAAAAGGAAAGATTTCAGCTTTCACACTTAAATGTTCAAAGCAGTGGGGAAGGTACAGGAATTCACCTGCAGTTCAGGCAATCTTGTTCAAATTTCTGCATCTAAATGCGCAGGGTCCTGCTACAAGTAATTAATCCACAGATTGGCACAGTTTATTATTTTCTTTCCTCTTTACTTTTCCAAACTGTGGCCAATTAGTTCACTTTGGAGTTACTGCAGGGAAATGGGCCAGTGCCCTAAGCATGACTGTAGATAGTCTTTCGAGAGATATTCTTGGAAGCTTTCTCATATGTCTTTCTCAGATATAAAAATGAGTAGACTGTGATCTATGCTCTTACTCCTGTGTTGTGGTAATACACATACTTGATGATACCATTTGCTGTTGGAATTATTCTAGGTAAGAGCTGCTGATTTTCTGTTAAAGGATATATTTGATGGGAGGGGGAAGTTTTGTGGAAAAGGTTGAGGTGAGTGATGTCCAATAATGCTGGTAGGATGAGACAGCTGTCCTCTTCTGGAAGGATGTAACACTGTATGCAGTGCTGTCTTTCCATTGCACAAGTAAGGAAGGATGTGGTTTCACAAAACTTCTAATGAGTGACATGGTGACTTTCAGCCTTGCCTTTATCTCGCTGCCAGGGATGCTTTCCTACCTGCATCTCATCTAATGACTCTGTGGCTGCAAAATTTGTTGATTCAGCTTCCTAATTCAGAGGAAAAAATAAAAATAAACCAGAAAAGATTTTTTTTTTCTTCTTTAGACCTGTGAATGAAACTCACTGTTTTCACTGTTGGGAAAACAGCTAGGTCTGACACAGAGGACAAAAGGTTTCTGATTAGGTGACTGGACATTCATTTTTGTGTAACTGGTTGCATCTAGTCAACTGATGGTGGGTAGATTTGTGAGTTTCTTGAGGGCAGTACAGAACATGGCTTGGGCCAGAATAACTTACTCTGGCCAGCCAGAGCCAGCACATATACTGGTCTGGTCTGGTGACTACTCTTGTCCCAGACAAGCTTCTTTAGCAAACTGTAGTTAAAAAAAAACCAACTAGAACAACTAGTCAAAGCACAAAAAAACCCTCTTAATTTTTCTGCCATTGGTAATGCTTGTAAAGCTTTTCTTACTCCTTGAGATGGCATTGCTTGTCATTTGTGCCTTAAACTGAAAATAGTTGATCAGATGCATCTTGTGCATGTCAAGTGTAAAGTTCCAGTATTGGCTAAGGAATGTGAATTGGTTGAAGTTTTAAAACTCACACAAAGTCTTTTGTTAGAATGCTCCTACAGATGTGACTCCCTTTTTTTTTTTTTTTCTTATATTCCCCCCAACCAAACCACACCCCCCCACCAAAACCCCTCAAACAAAACAGACTCACAATACCCCCACACCACAAACAAACAAAAAAAAGCCAAAATATAACTCG